>OX439136.1:6750477-6815477 GCA_949318235.1 Ecdyonurus torrentis
ACAACTGTTTTAGGCTAACTTTAATCAATTCCACTTACATCCGCTTCCGTTTCAACGTACTGCGCATATCTACTGCGCATTTATCGCGCAGCATAAATTTTATGTTGCCATAAATATTTATGCTGTTCCAATTTAGCAACATTTATGCTCTGAATATTATAAAAATTTAGTGCATAAATTACGTAATTTACACTTTCCATATATGAATAAAACCATAATTTTTATGAGGTAATAAAATAAAGATTTCAATGTTAAATTCTGTACCATATGGACCAATATGTTTTAAGATTTTTTTTTTTTTTTTTTTTTTTTTTTTACTTTTAATTCTATATGGCAGGGTGTGTCAATTATATATAGCATCTAAAGTGCTTGTATAATATATGATTTCATAACACCTGTCGATAAGAGAAACCCTATAGGTATATTTCTTGATAAGGGTAGCATTATATAAATATAAGCATCAATAAAATTTAAATAAATTGCGTGCCTTGTTTTAATTCTTGATTTTATTTTGTTCTCATCCCTTTATACAGGTTTTCAGAGGGAAAAAAAGCAATTTATTTCAATTTTCTATTCTTATAAAAAAAAAATTAACTACGTATAAATTTAATTTTGATTACATATTGTTAATTTTGGAAGTACTGTACAGCAAGCACTTTTTTCTTTTCATTTTAGCACAGACCACAAGAAAAATGTTTTTGCTTACATCAAAAAAGTTACTATAGCAAACTTAAAAAAATTGCCACTTTTAATTAATTAGCGTTATTATTTTATTATAAAAATTATTATTCTTTTAGATTTTTATAGTTTCAACAAAAAATGTATAGTTAAAACATTTACAGATTTCTTATATACATTATCTATTAAGCAATACATCATGAAAAATAATGATTAATATAATTATCAAATTAACGCAATTTTTTCTTTAATAATAATAAAAAACAAAACGTAAATCCAAAATTTAAACTATATAATATTCTATCAAAATTTCCCATAAAATAATAAAATGTTATACTGTGAACTGTAATATAAAATTTATATGACTTTAATCATTCTATATAAATATATATATAAAGAAAAAAAAAAACGATTATCAAATATATACCTTCCGGAAATTTATATAAATTTCAAAATAAATAATAATACATAAATTTTAAAATCGGAAAAGATCAAAGAAAAGTAAAATATTTTTGAATGACAATTGCTAATTTTTATTATGAATTATAATTTTTTTTTTTTTTTTGAGTCGATGATTAATTTAATTACAGGCTTTTCAATGTTTCAAAAAAGAAAATGTTTAAAAGATTATAAATAATTTTCTTATATATGATCGATGACAGCACACTAGTTAGCAGTCTGATTTAAAGGTATATAACAACGAGGAAAGGTAAAAATATTTTTGTCTATCATTCGATAATATAATAATACGTATATATAAGCGAGACTATATACGGACCTACAGGAACGATATATAATAATATATAATTACATAGGGCTAATATATATAAAAAATATATATAAGCATGTATGGTTATAGAAAACAAACATAATAAAAAAAGATAAGAGAAAAAAAATAGAAATTAAGTTTTGAAAAAAAAGGAACAATAGAGTTAATAATTTTTTCCTTTTTTTTTTTCAGCCTGTCAAAAGAAAAAAAAAATCTTTTTTCTTAAGGATGTATTTCATTTATCTGTTTGTTTTATATTTTTTTATAACATGTTACAATATTAAATAGCCCCTTCAGCATGTGACTTTTTCTTTTGCGTGTAATAGAATCATCGTTTTAGTATAAAAAAAGAGAGAGAGAGAGAGAGAGAGAGAGAGAGAGAGACGACTTAATTACAGCTTTTCTCATATATATTAAAGAGTGGGTGGATTTTATTTTTTATATCTTTAAAAAAAATTCTCATCTTAACAATTTTTTACTCATACCAATTTATTTATTTTTTCTTTTGCGCACATAAAGCCTAAAGCATTGTACATATTTTTAGTTTTTCTTATCTATTTATGAAATATTTGTTTAAAATTTCTCATCCCTCATAAATATTTTATTGCCTTTTTTTTTTCAGTACATATTTATAATTAATTTTTTATGTTTTAGGGGGCGTTTATATGTTTAAGAAAAAATTGTATAGGCGTATATTCTTTTCATTCATAAAAATTAGATTTTTTTTATATCGCTGGGAAATATTTAAAATATTTTAGAAAGTTCTCTTCTAAACCTGAAATTATAAATAAAAAGGTAAATTTTTTATTAACTGTAAAAGAATTTGAATCGGGAGACATTTGGGAATCAAATTTGTAATTTATTATAAATCAACATTTTTACAATTAAAAAAAAAAAAAAAAAAAAAAAAAAAAAAAAAAAAAAAAAAAAAAAAAAGCTTTTGTTTAAAAATAACCGATTTCTGATACCAAAATCCACTAAGATGAAAATTTAAAAAAAATTACACACATAGCATTGTGAGCAATTTGGCGGTCACAACGTTTCTATAAAGGCTATACCATTCTAATAATAATAAAGCGACGTCATACAAGTCCGATTGGAAAAAAGTTCGGTTTGCAAAACGGTTAAAATTATTTTCACAGATTTCACGTGATTTTCACAATTACAAATTCCATAACAATAATCAGTCAATGTATTGAATTAGGAAGAATTTTATTATATGCACTTCGTTATGCAAAAATCATGAACTGAAATAGTGAAAACACTGTAGCTGTGATTCTATAATACTTGTGACGTCATTGGCGTTAAATTGTGATGGATAAATATATAGCAGCATATGAGAAGCTTATGTTGGTAAAATGTTAAAGAGCCCCTGGCCTCAAAAATAAATTTCCTCTCAATGATAAATCATGAAATAGGACTATTATAAATTCACATATTTTGTCCCTTAATCCTTCAGTATTCTTACAAACTATAGGGAGAAAACTTGTAAAGTAGGCAAAGTAGACCTCGAATTGATGACATCATGAATTCCTAAACTAAAGTTGCGCCTATACTTTGCAGTTTTTCAACCCCAGTTTGTGAAGATAGAAGGGTTGAAGGATGTGTATGAATAATGGTCCCATCTCATGATTTCTAAGTTTTTTATTTAATTTTTAAACGCCAGGAGCCCTTTAACGTTTCCATTATGATCTGAGTTTACATTTTCACCAAAACAATGGAAGTAAATGTATATCGTATATATGCCGATAAGTTAAATAGCCCACCAAAACGATCGTATATATAGTGTTCTATCGTTATATACAGACATTTTACTCAAGTATTTAAAAAAAAATGAGCCAAGAATCGGAGGACATAAGGGGCCTGTGTGTTGTCAACACTTACCGTACTCTCTTTTTTTTCTTTTCCTTTTTTAGGGGGAAGGGGATAAGATTTACAAACAAGCCAGATGACGTCATAGTTATTGATGTTAAAATAATTAAAACGTTGCAAAACCGTGAACTTTAAGCAAATTGTTATAATTATTCGAGTGCATATATGAATTATTTAATAAAGCTATTAAAATATAAATAAAAAATATCAGTAAAAAATCATAATATTATGTTATACGTTTACAAAATTTTAATAACAGTCTTTTAATATATTTTTTGCCCTTTATTTTATTTAGTATAAAATTATGATAATATCCACATCAACAATTTTGTTTTTATTTCATGATGAAAATAATTAGTTTGATAACAAATTTGTTGATTGAGGAAGATTACAAATTATAATTATATCGAAATGTATAGCTTGAGGCTATAGTATAGGTCATCACCATACCACAAAATGACGAATCAATTAATTGTCAAATGACATATTGATGTCATATTGAAATAATCCAATGACATCACTAATGCGTATTAGATAAAATATCATCAGTCTATAGCCTAGCCACAAATGGAGATAAAAGAAAATGAAAAATGAATTGAGATTTTAATAATCACACATTGAGAAGTTATAATAAATTATATATGATACATTCTTTTGTATAAGTTTGATTCAAATTTAATATTTAATGGGGGATAAAGAATGTGTTTATTTTTTATTGTTATTATTTTATTGAAAAAGAAATGAAATTTGAAAAATTATGGAGCAATATTTTAACTCATAAGATTTGTTAAATATGCAGGATTTGACCCTGTATATTGGTATTATAACAAATTTTATTTGATCAAAAATTTCTTCTCCTGTTCTTTTTTAAACGATTGCAGCAAATTAAATTTTAAAGCTATCATACAGTATATGAACGTGTTGCGTTTAGGTCGCATAATTTTGACATATAAAGGGATTTTTTATTTTACATATTATGGTGAAATTAAAAAAAAAATTAATAATGACAAAATGGAGACTTTATGCGTGCATTTTTACTTTCTTTATACCATTTAGTTACGAACCTTAGAAATTTGTAATTAAACTTATTTTTATTTATTTATTTTTAAGGTTATAAACCTGAAGTTTGACTATATAGAAAAAAACCTATATACTTGATTTTGGGATGATCAGACAAACTGCTTTATAATTTCTATTGTGGATTTCATGACGTCATGAATTTCAAAAGTTGCCTGTTTATTACAATTTTAACACCAGTTTGTGAGAGTAAAAAAGGTTTAATAAAAATAAACATAATAGATACATGATGATTGTCTCATCTCATGATTTATCAGTTTGCTTTAAGTGAAGAATCCTTTTTAGTTTATATAGATTTTCATATACTAAAAAAATACAAAAAATTAAAAAGGACAACTTTTTATCATAAAAAACCAAGCGCAGTAAATACAAAACCCTTAAGCCATGAAAAATGTCTTTACCATGAAAATTGACAATTTAATCAAATCTTATAATGATCAGGAAAGAGTTTTTTTTTATATCGATATATTTAACTTAAGGCTATTTGTTTTATATAGTATATATACATGGCCACAAAGTCATAGTGAATTAATCAATATAATTATAATGACGTTTTGGTGCCTTTAATTGACCTATATGAAATCATAAACAGATGACATCATATCAAAAAAGAAAGATAATTACAGCGGAACTTTTTGATATCAAACAAAAAAAAGTAAACGACTCATAGTATTTGAATTTCAATATGACAGTGAGGAATTTCCAAGAAATTATACTTTTCTATATACTCTATAATTATATTAAAATTTTCTTTGTATGTTGCAATCTTTTTTATAGATTTTTAATGTTTACTTAAGGCAAACTTTCCTATATACAATAAAAATCCGTTTATCATATCATGAGTAACTTGATGTCTCACTTTTTTTTTTTTTTTTTTTTTTTTTTTGCCCTCTTTTAGATTAATAAAATTACACCCTAAAATTTTTTGGTCCTCCTCATTCCATTGCGCAATAAATTATAAACATATATGCACTTTTAAATAGAAATAATATGTATAAATTTGTCATTGCAATATTTAAGTGCAGTTGTGTTTTAAAAAATTATTATTTTTTTGTTTTATATTTTAAAATTTTAAAATGCTATATTATATAGATCTAAATGAAGTGTTCTATTTTATGGAGAAAATATAAACTATTATGACTAACAAAATTAAAAATATATATAATATATTGACAAATAAATAAGAATTAAATAGACAGGACCATAAAGTATAAGAATATTCAATGTTGAAAAAGATGTTATATAACAAAATATATTATATCCATAAAATATTTAAAATGACATGATCTATTATTAAATAAATAAAAATAGGTTTGCAAAAAAAAAAAAGTTATTGGCACGCTTGTCACTATCTTAGAATGATCCAATAAATTTTCTATAACTTCATCCATGCTGCTGCCAATACGTGAATATATATATATATATAAATAATAATAAAAGTAAAACAGCCACACCGGTATACCTTTATGTTTTATGTCTATACTGCACCTGCCTCTCTTGTAGATTATACTTTATACTTCAACATATTTATATTTTTTTTAAATAATAATAAGATTAACAACAGCATATGAATTAAAACCACTTTTAAAAGATTTTTGTCAATTTAATGAAAGCTTATGCATCAAATATGAAATATTACTTTTTAAATTTTTTAATTCCTATAATTTTACAGTATATATAAAAAAATATATATATTTCCTTTATGATAAACGATTTTTTTTCATAAATATATAACAAAAAATTATTATTTTTTAAAAATTTCTTGATTACTTAATTTTTATAATATAGTTTTTTATATATTAATAATAATAGCTTTAGGGTATTCAAATTATTGTTTTGCCATTTTTTTCTTCTTTTTATGTGCAGCTGCAAATGTTTTAAGTAGTTTCTAATTTATTTTTATATTGTCTATTATATTTATAATATAAAATATAACAACAAGGTTAATTTATAAATTATATTATAAAACCCACAAACTGAAAGTAAAAGCATAATCTACACCTTTGTGGTTCCTTAATTTGATGAACCGCTAAATTTAATAGCAGACTAAATAGTGAACTTCATTAATTTTTATTACTAAAACAAACAAAAATTGCTCTCTCTCTCTCTCTCTCTCTCTCTCTCTCTCTCTCTCTCTCTCTCTCTCTCTCTCTCTCTCTCTCTCTCTCTCTCTCTCTCTCTCTCTCTCTCTCTCTCTCTCTCTCTCTCTCATACTCTTGTTATTTTTAATTTATATAGAAATATATAGGTAATTAACTTTTTTTTTTGTTCATAAAAAATGTTAACTTTAAATGGTTGTATATTTTTAAAAATGTTTTTAATTTTGATCGTCATTATATAATTAATTTATATTTTTGTTGATTTATTTTATAGTTATAAATGCCATAAGTTTATTTTAGAAGTATGAAATTATAAATTCTATATTATGTTAATGATTTTAATGTTGTGTTAACCTTTTGATTTATTTTTGTTTTGATATTATATTACCCTGTATATACCCTAAAATTGAAATAAATTATGTTTTTTTTTTTATATATTATAGACGAAGTAACGTATTTTATACTGCATTTATGCTATGCATAAATAATATAGCATAAATATTATATTACTTGGAAATTTGCATACTGTCGCATTATAGAACACAAATCGGTATACAGAAGCAAGGTTCGTTGAAAAAATAAGGACCTCGGATACAAGGTCCTGTGCGTAGCTTGCCGACACGCTATACCTGTGCGCAAAGGCAGGTCCTTTTATCTGAGGACCTTTTTTCCGTGGACCTTCTTTCAGATATTCCACAAACGGTGTACATGCAAAAGTGCAAAAGTTATATCAAAATTGAAACTCCTTTCTTTTATGCAGATACACGTTTATATAGGAATAATTGCGACGATCGTATATATACAGTATATAATATACATACACTACACTCACTACAGCATGAACAATATGTTATGCTGGACAGCAATATTATTATTATACAATATATAGCATAAATTGTAGTTATGATGTTGCTAGACTAAATGGTACAATATATTATTTTCGTTCATATGGGCTAAACAGAAATTTTTCCAGTAATTAGCTTTAATATCCATATAAAGTATTTAATCTACCAAAAAATATTATTTAAAATAAATAACAAATTCTCCCCCTAAAGCTGTTTTATATAATTATTTTGATTTTATATATATGTTAAAAAAAGTTAATTAATAAGTTATATTAATATATGTTTAATATATTTTCCCTTTAGCCATTAGGAAACAAAATCAACAACCCTTTCAATGATGTACACTAAGCAAAAATTTATTTTTCAAGTTGAATATGTCTTGAAGTTTTCCAAATTGAATTTAAAGATTTCAATTCAAATCTATACTATCGCCATCATGAATGTCCATATAATTCTCAAAGTCATATAGATCAGAAGAAAACATTAGCATTCACAAAACACTTGATATGGACTTTACATAAATAACATTAGTTGGTCCCAACTGTAGCGCTATAAGCAGTGATCAGAACATTTCCGTTTATGCAACCCACACAACATTTTCATACTAATTTTTGCCTGTTTATGATTTCATAGCAAATTGCATACTTTACAGTTTTTCACGCTCTCTTGTGGAGCCACATTCTGGGAAAAAATTGTCATCATAGTTTTCTATAGATCCCATATTTTATTTAATCATTAAAAAAAAAAGTTGTTTCATTTGGTCTATAGCTTTAATTACTAACTAACGTTCTTATAATTTATATAAGTTTTCCAGATGAAAAGAAATAAAGTAAAAAAATCAACAACGCTTTTAGCAGTACCCAATTATTGTTCCGAATATAATTTTTGTGCATGTAATATGGACGTGTTTATTTATTATTAAAACTAATTACTTTATATGAATACATGATTATATGATGTCAATTTTTAAAACTTAAAAAATAACTATAGTTTTGATATATCTGATAAAAGTAAAATATGTAAATTAAATATCTATTATAATATAACATGGTCATAAGTCCGGCCAAGAACTTTTTTTTTTTTTTTTTTTTTTTTTTTTGTACTGATTAAATCATTTTTAGATTCTGTCAACATGCAACTTTTTATTATTATAGTAACATTAAAAATGCATATAACTGTAACTATACAATGAAGTTTAAAAAAAAAGTTGAATTCACATCAATGGTAAAAAGTATCACATCAGCTGTTAAATTTTCAATGTCAATTGTGCTTTTGATTCGTGATAATATACCAAAACTCAATTAACCTTTTAACTTTTTGTTATATGGATAGATCAATGAATAATATAAAAACCTCATTTCCTAATAATGCACGTGTTAAGTTTCAAACAGAAAAAAATAAATTAAAAAGGAAAAACTGTTCATTTTTTTTGTTAACAAAAAATCTCACTTTATTATAAAATTATTTTGCAGGTGCTCAATTTAAACTTTTTTTTATATAAAAAACATTTTTATCTATATTGAAAATCCATTTATTTGTACAGCCAGAATATATTTTAGAGTATAATTTTTAATGTACATTGCATGCAGGTATATTATAGAAAAGTATGTTTTTTTGTTACTTTTAATTGCTATGGACTTCATTAGTTTGGTGGGAATAAAAAAGAGGGGGAGGTAGGGAAATAATAATGGTCATCTATCATTTTGACAGAATACGAATGGACCAAAAACTAGGAACGTTTAACTCTCTCTCTCTCTCTCTCTCTCTCTCTCTCTCTCTCTCTCTCTCTCTCTCTCTATACAAAAGCAGGTGGGAAAGAAGATATTTTAAATTATTGTCTTTGTCGCAACCAGTTTTTCTTTTTATATGTCAACTTTTTTTTTATGATTATAAAAAATTATTTTGATTGACGTCTTCAAAAAAATAATAAGATAATTTGAATTTTATTTGGCAGTTTGTCAACTCATATAGTTTATTTCATTTTCTTTTTATCATTATATAATTGAAATTTCTATAATAAAATGTTTATTTTGTTTTTATATCATTTATTTTATGATGATGAAATATGTGACTCAAATTTTTAAATTAATTTTTAAATATATGTAAAAAGTGCTGTATAAGGTATTTCAAACGTTTCGAGTTTTTTTTTATAATATATGATTATGCATAATATTATATTACTATTATATTTATTTGAATATGCGGAAGAAAAACGAGAAAAAAAATCTATGGTATTTGTCTCCTCTATACTTACTTTTCACTCCTCTAAAAAGAAGTACAGAACAACTGAAATATTAAACTGTTACTATATGAAAAACATATATAAATGCATGGTATATAGTAATATTAAATACATCCATTATAATATTTGTCGTAAAATTATATATATATAAAAAAAAAAAAAAACTCAGTTGAAAAATTCACCTTTTTTTTTTTTTTTTTTTTTTTTTTTTCCAGTATCATTTTAAAACAGTTTTTGCCTAATTTAATATCAATACGGTACTGCAATAAGTATTTTATAGGACATTGAAATATTCATTTTTGTTAAAAAAATTGTACATAAATAATCAATAAAAAAATTCTACATAACCTTGTATAATAAACAATTTACAAACTTATCTTTTAACAAGAAGAAATCACTTGCAATTGATTAAATATTTAAATATTTTTCAAAACCATCAAATACCATATAATTAATTATAAAAATCAATTTTAAATAAAGATTGCTTTGATTTTAAAATTTTTACCTATATAGGTATATAAATTTAATGTATAGAATAAAATTATAAAAAATAAATAAATAAATGTAAAATAAATGTAAACATGGCTGCTGAAGTGTTTTCTGCGTTTAAATAAATCTAAAATAAATTTTGTTAAATAAACAAACCCCAAAAGTAAATTATATCATTATATATTATTTAAACGTTAATAAAATATTTACTTTTTCATCCCGTAGAATAAACTTTTACGATAGTAGAGAGAGAGAGAGAGAGAGAGAGAGAGAGAGAGAGAGAGAGAGAGAGAGAGAGAGAGAGAGAGAGAGAGAGAGAGAGAGAGAGAGAGAGTTGAGCTTGATAAAATTACTCTTGCATTAAAATGTAAACAAATTTTTATATTTAAAATTAAAAAAAAAAATTAATGTAAATTATTCTGTCAACCATAGTAACGTTTGATGTCACAAAATTTTAATTTAAAGATACAGTTTAGAGTAAAAATGTAAACTGATGTTTATTTGCGGAACTTGCCATCAGCAGTATATACATTTTAAAATTATATAATTAAGTATACTTAAATGCATAATTATATATATATATAAATAGAAAATTAGCGAGGTAACCCACAAAAGGGTTATTTATTACAAATTTAAATGATGACTTTTTGTATATTATTTCAATACTACTGTTTATTTAGTGATCATATGAAGCAATATTTTTACTCATTGCTTTTCTTATATATAAAAATTGCTTTTATACATAATATGTATAAAATTGCTCAAATTTAGTAAAGCAAAAGTGACTTACTTTAATTAATTTACACCATCATAAAAATGTTCCACAGTATTTCAAATATTTGGTTCTATCCCGGAGGATTGGTTCACCTATATTTGAATATGAAATTATTTCACCATATATTTGAATATAAAATATAATTGATTTATTTTGACTTTAGCAATCTACACAAAATCAAAGAAATTTTGCAGCTTATAGTGATTTTAATTATTTTCATTATTTACAAAATTTGTATCTATAAACCAATTTCGTTATTAATACTGTGCCTGTATATATATATATATATATATATATATATATATATATATATATAGTGTTGAATATTTCATGCATATGACTGTGTTCTAAAAATTATTTTTAACATATTTATTGCTTTGCTTTCTCTTTTGAAAATTAAAATATATATTATATATAGTTCTTATGAGTCATAAATTCATTAAATAGTCCCCTAAAACTTTAATTTAAATTCATATACATAGTATAGCTGTTTAGAAAAAACAAAAACGGAAAACAAAGAAATGTGACAAGTTTGTCAAATTTTCAGATGATTTTCCAATATCATGATTTTTTTTTCTCGGATTCAACGTTTTTCTATAATATATAAAATTTTGTTCATTTTACTATGAACTATATCTTTAAAAACAAAGGTGTATAATATTTTGTATGTGTATAAATTATTTAATACACAAATGTATATTATACTTCAACTTAACCTATGAATTACATTAAAAATTTAAAAATCAAATACATTATAATAACAATAAATTTACCCTTAGGAGTAATTAAAAAGTTTAGATAGTTTTTTGTATATAAACAAATGACTATATCTCTTATACTTTAACCTAACTTATGAATATTATGAGGGCACATATATAAAGGCATATAAGATAAGTATAAATTTAACTATATGGGAGTTCTTTTATATAAAAGTTAGAGATATTTGTGTTCAACCGAGCATCAAATGAAAACTAGCTTCTTCGTCTTATTCTTCTTCTTTATTATTTTTTTTTTCGCGACGTCTTGTGTGTTCGAAGTACTTAAGTAGCTAAGCTCATTAATGTCGCTAATTAGAACACACAAGGAAGATATCGTGAAATGCAATCTTAGTTAACTTTAAGTATAAGTTAGATAAGCAAATTAACCATGTAATACATTTTTAACTGATAAACTTTTTAGACCATCTATTTTGTGACTTTTTTTTTTATACATGTACAATGAAAAGTTATATTTATTTGTTGAATTTGTTTAAGCATTGGCTTAATTTAGCTCATTAATTTAGTGTAACATTAGAATGCATAGCGCAAACTTTTTTTTTCTTTTTTTTTTAATATGAATAATATGAAATTAGCAAATTACATAGTTTTTAATGCTGAAATGACTTTTTTATGATTTCTATCATTATATTACAGTTTGAAAAATAAATATACATAATAATAACGCAAGCTCCAATGCATCAACATTTATTCATATAACAACATAATTCTTGCTCTATATACAGTGATTATACTATATACATATAGCATATATTTACGATGTGTTTAGCATAATTACTTATGTTATTCCAAAATAGCAACATTTGTGCTCTACAATATAAATTTCTTTCAGTTAACATAAATTACGTATATAGTTTATATAATTTTTACGTATTTATATATGAAGTGAACGCAATTAACGATAATATATATATATAATATATATATATAATATATATATATATATATATATATATATATATATATATATATATATATATATATATATATATATATATATATATATATATAATATATATATATATATAATATTTTATCATAATTCTAACTTCATTGTAAAAAATACAATACAAAGATATACATATAATTACGGTATCCCAGTTTTCAGCATTATTAAATTATTCATTTTATATATATTGCAGACATTTTACATATACAAACATAGTTATCCTATATGAACGTCATAATTAGTTATGCAGTTCCAATTTAGCAGCATTAATAAGCTATGACATTAATGAAGCATATATCATAATTATATAAATTACGTAACATCTTCTTTTCGTGCTATAAGACGATCGACATATTTATATTATTTTAATGGGAAGTAGGATTAGAAAATTGTATATGTTATATGTTTCAAAAAATTTTAACATCTATATGCAGTTATAACTATAATTGGGTTCTTTTAATTTAAATGTCTACTTTTAAATAATTTTCTATACTTAAAACTTTCATTTTAGCTTCTATATATATAAAACACAAACTTATCATTAAAGAATTAGAAATAATTATCAATATAATCATATATTTATTATTATTTTTCAATTTTAAACATTCTATTCAAAATAGTATATATAAAGTGCATAGAAATTTAATCCCTATAATCAAGAAGATATAATGCATATAAAAATCTATAATTAAAATATCTTATATCAAAATCAGCATATAATTAAAAGAAACCTATATCATGCAAAATCAAATATACAGAACTCTCAATTAAAGTATTTTTATTCCTTTAAACTCCCAAAGAAAAAAAATATCCACCATTCTTTATATAGTACAAAACAAACAAAAAAACAAAAGGTATATAATTTACTATATATTTTGTGGATTGGTTAATTATTTATAAACTTCCGGTATAAAGTCCATCCCATTTCCCATGAATCTTAATTTTCATTGGGTAATTTTATATTTAATAGTTGGTTACAAAATAGAACAGGTGGGATGGTAAGAAAAAAAAAATTTCACAAGTAATAATTTTTGTGAATTATCATTTTGCTAAAACAATCACATAAGGGGGAAAAAAAGTTGGCATTATTATTTTTTTACTCACCGGAAATGATTCATAATTAGCATAAAAAAATCATGTAGTATAAAAATTGAGCAATTATTTGTCATATGAGATCATTGTATATAAAAAATTATATACTATAACTTGTAATTATATATATGAATTTATTTGGGGAAAGAGAAAGAAAAAAAAAATGGGTGTTTTATGTGAGAGAATATAATTGAAAAAGTTTTATCTTTATCATGAAAGAATAAGTAAAAGTGTTACAAAATGTATAAGATATAAATAATACAATTTGGTTTGTTAATTTTTGTTTACTTTTTAAATTAAATAATATATATTTGCAATTGTAATGCATGTAATTATAATTTATAACAATTGTATATAGTAATTATATTTTTATACATTATCCAGAGAACAAAATTTTTAAGTTTATTAAAGCAATTATCCACATTTTATGTTTTAATAATTTTTGCACATTTTCTATAAATATAACAAATTTTCGTTAAAGGAATAGACCAGAGAAAAACATAAGCATTTATATCACAAAATACTTGATGGGATTTACATAAACAACTTTAGTTTGTCTCAAAACCCAACTGTAGCACCGTAGCAGTGATCAGAAAATTCGAGTTATGCAACCCGCACAATATTTTCATACTAATTTTTGCATGTTTCTGAAGTAATAAACATGAATTTTTACGCAAATTGCATACTTTACAGTTTTTTCATGCTGTCTTGTGGGTCTACATTAACATTCTGGTAAAAATTGTCTTCAATTTTGAAGATCCCATTTTGTGTTTATTCATTAAAAAGCTCATGTTGTTTTATGTGAGGCGGCTTTAAGTAAAAAGAGTTTTATATATTTAGTTTATTAAATGTGTATAATATGTTTTGAAATTATTTGATAAAATGCATGATGAGATTTTCTTCTTCATTATGTCCTATAATTAGTATAACATTTTACTGATTTTCGTATAGTTGATTTATTCAAAAGTACAGGACATTTACATTTATGGCATTTTGTTTCAAAACTAAAATCGGGCAGTTTTATTCATGTATAAACAGATAAAAATAAAATACATATTTATGAAAATATTAAAACCACTTCATTTAACTGATGCGTACTAAAAACAAACACTATAATATATTTTAAATGGAAAAAAAATGCGTATAGCACTATTTAAACAATAACCATAATTCAAAAAAGTAAAACTAATACAGTTTGATATTCATACACTAACTAAAATAATTATAAAAACATATAATGTAAACTTGTACTATACGTATATATACTAGACATAGTATAATTTAAAATTGAAATTTGAGAATTTATTTAAACGGAATAATTAAATTGAAAATGAAAACACATTGTCACTTCAATGACGTATATACATACAAACAAAAGAAAAATATTTGTTTTACAAAACTCTAATTTAATTTCACGTCTCATTGCATTTAAATTTGTTTTCATATGAAATCTATTATTAATTAATGCCATGTGATGTGACGCACTATTGCGGCGCGTATAGCTGATGTATATATATATATTTTTTATATATATAATTTTTTTTGTTTGGTCTATTATTAAAATATAATACGGAAAATATCAATGTCTCTCTCATGTCTTTTTCTTTCTCTCTCAATTTAAATTTAATTTAGATTTCAAAGGAATTGTTAATGATCATTGAAATATATGTAAAAATTTGCTTACTCACATTTAATTAGATCTTTTTTTTTTTTTCTTTTTCTTTTCTTTTTTTTTTTTTTAAATGTGACCTATTTTAAAGTTTTTTTTTCTTAATTACATGATTTTTTTGGGAAGAATTTTCTTCAAAAGAATAAAGAAAATTACGGGATTTTCTAACATGATGAGAAGTAGTTTAAAATTATTTTAATGTAATTATATTAAGAATAACCTTACTTTGAATTATAAGTTTATTTGATTATGTTTTAAATAAATTGGGAAAATTCATCTCATGTAAAGTTTTTTTTTTTTTTTTTTTCAACGAGTGTAATTTAAATATTTTTCTGTTTGATTTTTTTCATAATATACTGTATAGGTTATTGAAGATAAAATTATATTTTAAGTTTAATTTGAATTCCTATTTTTCTTGATGCTGAATGAATCATGATTTTTTTTAAATTTATAGAATTTATTTTAATATTTTTCTGAAATCTAAAAAGGTATATAATTAAGTTATAAATTTTCATATTTCAAAACATAAATCAATTTTTATATAACATTGATATTTGCGAAGTTGAGATATTAAGGCGGTGGGGGACCGACTTGGACCAGAAATCACTAAAAGAAGAACCATATTTTCCCAATAATTTTTTGTACATGATTTAATTCCAATAAAAAAAAAACTATAATTTTCAAATAAAATCAAGTAAATTTAAAATACATTTTTTTATACCAAAAAAAATGTTTAATGATATATTTTTAATTGTAACAAAGTTTCTAATTTGACTAAAATTTCCCGCTCAAATTTAAATTTCTACATTTACATGCCATCTTTAAAGTGTAATAACTTAAATATTTGATCGTGTTTTCACATGTTTGACATAAATGAATTTTTAAGTAACATTTCTTCTTTACTTTGTGTTATTATTATTATTCGCAACCATCCTAGTTTGCGAGATATCAGTCGGTCACCTACTCTCTTAAATAGTAATTCAAATCATTTTCAATTTCAAATATATAAATGTTTAATTGCAAAGAAATGCTCATCACATTACATTTGAGTTATATAATGATGCTTATTTACAGCTACTTTTTAAAAATCATTTTTTGTATAATATATATAATATCATTTTGGTAGATTTCTTCTTTTATTATAAATATTCATCCTTACAACTCTGCAACCAACATAACAAAAATAAATATTTCCAGCCTACATTTCAGGCGTTACAAACACATTTTCTCATCATTCCCAAAACATCATAAATTCTAATATTTACTTAAATTTAATATTTTATAACAAAGAATTATCATTTTTAACAAATAACATTTTTTCATTTCTTTTCTTTTCTATATCCCATAACTTGAAATCTTTTAAATTCCCACCATAAATTTTCATCAAATATTTTTATATTAATAAAAAAAGAAAAGTAAATTATTCTATAATTTATCACGATTATGTCTACAGAATAATAGAAAACAAAATATAAATTTGTTATAAAAAAGTTTAAACATGTTCGCTCCCTATGTCACATATAGAACTATATATAATAATACAAATTTTTTATATTCTTTTCTTGTAAAAATCTTAAATATTTTGACTGTTAAACGCAGGTGATATTGCTCTACTCTCATTCTCTCTCTTCACCAAACTTTTAAAAATTATTGGCTGCAAAAATGTATTTTTAACAATTGAAGAAAAAGAAATGAGAAACCCCCCAAAGTGAATTTGACCTATAATACCTGGATACTGTGACCTGACTTATATATAAAAGGTAAATTTATGACATTTTCAAGACCAACTGAGATTTTTCTATTGTTGTTACGTCTTTGATGAAAAACCACACAGCTGTCATATTTGTGTGGCATTAAATGTAAGGGATATAAAAAAAGGTAGAAAAGACTGAAATTTGAGAAATAGTACTTAAGATTTGTATAATAGGATTGATTTGAAACTGTTCTGCTTTACTTTGAAATTCACGTTTTTTTTTTTTTTTTTTTTTTTTTTTTTTTTATTATTTTTTTTTTTTAGATGTTTTGAATCGATACTCACGATGAAAAATTGGGTATCTGATTATTTTAAATCTTTATTTTATTTAAAGAATTATTTTGGTTTTGTATTATTGCTGGAGATTTCCATTCACTTGAAGCAATATATATTCCATATAGGTTAATAAATTTCATTGCTTTCTTGTATTCTTTATAAATGTAAATATGGATCAAATCAATTGCAAATATTGCTCGAATACCGTGTTGTTAATAAAAATTTTAATTATTAAATTAATATTATTATTAATTTTTTTTTTTTTTTTTTTTTTTTTTTTTTTTTTTTTAGCTTGTAAAAGTGTATAATTGCGTTATTTGAATTTCTTACGGTTCTAATTGCAGTAGTTTCTATATATTTGAAAAAAACTGCTTAAGATGGTTTCAAAATATGGAACAGGATAGAAAATTAATTATAGTGGACTCCCGCCGATTTCTAGTGCATTTTTTTATTATGCAAGTCTCCACCAGCAACAAGCATTTGAAAAGCTATATATCATATTTTTAGACCTATTCCAAAAACTTTTAAAATTGACTTTCTGAAAAGTATTGTTTTATATATAACCAAAAATTAATGGATTTTATATTATTAGTTAAAGCTATAAAAATAAACATATACAAATTTATTAAAATTAAAAAAAGTTAAAAGGCCCTTGAAAATCAAATACGTCATTTATTTTTAATATGACGTTCACAAGAAGCATTTGTATGTATACAGTTAATATTTCTAATGTTTTTTAATGAAAATTTTCAAATTTAGCTTACATTGAAACTATGTTATACGCGTGTTATTTGCTTCATGTTGGTTATATATGTTATATATAATATGGTCAGTAAGTAATTTGTGATATATTTTAAAATTGCACAATCTCAAAATTTTTAAAAATGAACTATAATTTGTTCTCTTTGCAATATTATTGGCTAAATTTTATGGCCACAAGACTCATGTATATGGCTGAAAAAGCCCATAGAATGTGTATTAGTTAAGTTTAGTAATTGTCGCAAGATATTCACTTTTTTACGTTAAAAACTGTAAAAAAAAAAAAAAAAAATACTTCAACAAATTTCCTTTTTTATTTTTATTTTTTTCTTCAGAGACATCGAGCAGAAATAATAAGGGCAGAAAAATGCATTTTATGCACACAGCTATTTTCTACATTTCTCTCCCTTTCTAAATTATTTTTTGCAGCTTCTCTTTAACTTATCCAATTATTCTAGATGATAAAATTTAACACTACACAACACTAAACTTTAATAATAAAAAAATTATAAATAAATATTTTCCAAGCTAACAGTTTTTAAGTGGAAAAAAAAATTGTAATTCTCTGACAAGATATAAAAATACAAAGATGGCCCACATTTTTCCTTTCATACAAACAATAATAGAAAAAAAACTCTATATGATACTATAATAACATAAAGTCAGGGTAGCCGCAACAATACTTGATATTTATAACAATCAAAAATACAACATACAGTTTCCCTTTCAAGTTAAAAAGGAAGTCAACAAGAAAAGGTGTTTTTTTCATATAATATATAAACATTAGGTATCATCTGCCCTTTCTCAAGATTTTCTATATTTTTTTTTCTCCAATGACGTGTGCACAAATTTTTATGTGGAAAAAAAATCGTTCAATAGATTGAAATTTGATTCATCATTTTTTTTTTTTTTTTTTTTTTTTACCTCTAAACAAATTTAATAAAACCAATAACATGGTAAATTAAAACTAATTTTATAGATAAATTATAAAGGTATATGATTTAATATTTCAATAAAATTGAAAAGTCTGTTAAACAAAATTAGTGATTAATTGTTGTTTAAGCATGTAACAATTTTTAAAATTAGGTCATGTAGATTATTACTTCCGTATAAAATTTTGGAACCTTATCGAATTTTCAATTAACCTCTGTAATTATTTGATGGAAAATTTCATATATAATTTCATAAAAGAGGAAAAGAGATAGAATGATAATGCTTATTTTATTATTATTTTTATTTTATATATGGTTTGTGCACGTTATATATTTTAAAATTATAAATAATACTGAATTTTAAATCACCTTTCTTTACAGTAACTTGCATATAGTATAGTCATACTTCAAGTTTTATTAATTTATAAGAATTATCATAATATACATATTTTTCACTGAAAAATATGCTATATTTTCTTATATATAATTTCACAACATTTTGACCTTTCAGCTTAAATATTTGTTTCACCATACATTGAAAACGATAAGGGTTATTAATTATATTTAATGAACTTGCTGGCAAAAAACTTCTCCATTTTTTTTCTGTTGGTGGGTGGTGATGATTTCATAAAAATGTCCCACAAATTCACGGAGATATTTTCATTTTTAATTTCTTTTAGTACGTATATATATATTATGTACTTTTGGAACACTTTATATTATGATTAACGCTCTACTAATGATACATACAATACAATGAAGTAATAATAATAAATATAAATAAAGCAAATAAATAACTTAATTTGTATACCAATATTATTATTTTTTAGTATTTTTCAATTGTTAAAATTTTAATATGATCGATGCTAAAATTTCATGGAAATTGAAGACAATTTAGTAATTTAAAATTTCAGTTCACTGAACGCGGACATATATTATATTATTTTACAAAATTTTCTAAAGCATGTAATTTTAAATGTATTTACTTTATCCCCCTTCCCCTTTTTAGCATAGTATAAGCACAGAAGAAATAAATTTCGGCATTCATATATGAATGCATATATGGCATACATGCAGCATTCATATAATAAAAGCATATAATATGCTTTTTAAAATTGCATAAATAAATAATATTTTTCAGTATACGATTTGAAACATAAAATATAGCATAATCTATGTTATTATGATAAATAAGTTTTCACTAAAATTGAGCTATAAGATAATTACAGCTTATTAATTTTCATCCGCGTGGAAGTTAAGTTAAAATTTGAATACAAATTATTCTTCAAGAGAGCAATAAAAAAAAAAGTTTTTATGTATAGGAAATTAATTCATTAATATTTTTAACTATAACCAATTAGAAATATTAATTTATTGCAAAAAATAATATAATTTATAACAAAAGCAATAAAAACTATAAGACCCACGATGCTCTAACAACTAATAACAAGTATATAAGAAAAATGAAATTTTAACATATTAATTAAGGAAGCTCGTGTCTGAATATATATATATATATATATATGCGCCTAAAACATCCTTATCCTTGACGACTCTCTCTCTCTCTCTATATACAAAAATTAAGAGGAAAAAAACATAGTTTTATTACAGAGACCACCATTAGTTTATATATTTTTATATTGTTATATAAAAAAATTAAAACATTGCGTGGACGAAAAGAGTTGATAACAACTTTATTGCCCCTGAAATTTTTATTATGGATAATTGAAGTAAAACTTCTGGATTGGCTACTTTATTTTATTATACCTTCAATTGTGGGCGTTACTTTTAATTTCAATTAAATACGTCATTCGTAATTTTATTTAAAACAAATTAATCTTGTATGTAATTATATTTCAAAATGTCCTCAAGTATGAACCAATGAAAATGATGTCAAAAAGTTTAAGTAAATATTTCTAAGAATAAAAAAAATTCTGTGAAGAACTAATTAATTTAATGGTTCTTAATGTACAAAATCATAGAAATTAAGTTAGTGAAAATTAGGTTCTCTGCGATACAAATATTTTAAAAATTTTAGGAAAAGAAAAAAAAAAAACTGAAATCATATTGAAGCTATACTCGTACATTGCAACATGTTTATAGCATTTGCGTAGTAAAAAAAAAACTCATTCCCCAAACTAAATTAAGGCTAAAAATTAGGAATACTGCGGTGATGTAAACAAAAATTTATAATGGCAGATTTTTTTTTTTTTTTTTTTTTTTTTTTGCTGTAAATACTGTACATACATTGATTTGATAGGTTTATTCAAGTACGACTATAAAATACTGTCTGTATAACTATGTACTGTAACTATTATATAAAATAAGTCTTTACAGAATCCTTACATGCTCGCAATCGTTTACAAAGACTGTCATAAATGAGCCACATGACCAGCCAAATGATACTTAATGATGTATAATTAAGATGTATAATAATGATGTATAAAGCCATAGACCACATAAAACAACATGTGTGCTCTTTAATGATATAAACACGAAATGGGATCTTCAAAACCGATGACAATTTTTACCAGAATGTTAATGTATAGCCCCACGAGATAAGCGTGAAAATACTGGTAAAGTATGCAGTTTGTGTGACTATTCATGTTTCGGACGTCAGAAACATGCAAAAATTAGGGAAAAAAATATATATATATTGTGCGGGTTGCATAAATCGACATTTTCTGATCACTGTTACGGGTTACGGAGCTACAGTTGGGTTTTGAGACCATAACTATAAAGTTATTTATGTAAGCCCCATCAAGTGTTTTGTAATATATAAATGCTTATGTTTTCTTTTGGTCCATTCCTTTAATGATGTTTATAAAATAACTCCGTTTATATATATCTTTGGATCAGCAGCACATTTTTGAACTTTACCTTGATATGAAAATATTAATTTTGATATTATTTTTTTCACTCGAATCAAATAATATGGGTTTCAAGTCCTAAATTATTTTGTTTTAAAACATACCCAAGGGGTCATCGTGGAAATTTTAATTTCAAGATACGAGTCTTCTAAATAATAACAACCCTTAATACTGATCTTATATATACATGTATTGAATAATGTGTGTAAACAATTTAGATTTAGATCCTAAGATAATTTAATTTAGATCTGTTGGGTATATAAGTAAATATTTTATTTATTATTATTATTTTGATTATTTTTTATAATTTTTAAAAGTGATATTTTCCACATCATACTTATATGATATAGATTTATTTTTATATATCAAAAGTATTGATTGCCAATTGTTATCGTCTATCGTCGTAACTTAAAAAAAATAGTTAAAAATACTTATTCAGTGCTCCCAATAAATCTGAAATAAGGTGTACAAAAAAAATTAATAAAAAATTTATTTCTTTTAGAAACTATAATATAATAATAATTTTTTATTTTATATAAAACCTGGGTAAAAGAGTAATGTAATTTCTAAACATGTTTTATATGATGTTTTGAGTTTTGTAGTCTATAAATGTTATTATTATGTATAACGTAATAACCAAAACTGATTTACAAATTCTGAGAAAGTAAACAGATAACATGTTATTTTACTTTTTACTTATATATATATATATATATATATATATACATAATACACACCAAAAAAGTAATTTTCAATTACTTAACTATATAAACATGTTAACAAATTTTATCTTTATAAAAAAAATTATAAATATCAAAATTGAAATTTAAACCTAAATAAATTAAAAGTAAAATAAAAAATATATTATAATATAACAAGATTTTTGATATAATAATTTTGATAAATTTATAACATGAAAGATTTTGATTATAAATTTAATGATATAATTGTATAATAAAGATAGTACCATGTAAAACATACAGGCGTGCTAATATTTACGTGAAATTATTATATTTTTATTTTCGTGAATGGTCACTGGGTGGTCTTAAAGGAAAGAAAAAAAGAAAAAAAAATTGAGCACGCTTTTTGCTTCAATTATTAAACAAAAATGAGAACTATAATACACCTGCTAATTTTTTTTTCTTCATAAACACCTTGATGAAAAAATATATATATTTATAACAAGCTTTTCCCAAAGTTTTATTATGATTTGTTAATATAAGATTAGTGTTTATATTTTAAGTATTATATATTATGGCAGATTATATTAAATCTGGTTATTAGTATTTTGATATTATTTTTTATATAAGTTAAAGGGATATTGTATAGACTTAAAAAAGCAATCTGATAAAATATGAGATGGGGCCATTACATTTATACTTATATTATATGTCTCTTAACCTCTTTATTAGACTTACAAAATTGGGGTTCAATATTGTATAAAGTAGTCAACTACTGTTTTAACGTGACGTCACGGTTATTGCTATCCTACAGAATTATCATCAAATTTTTAATTTTGATTGTCGATATATTTCCATTTTGTGAGGTTTTATTTTGAAGGGATGAAACATGCACTTGCAAAATAATTACGTTTAATTATTACGAAAGCTCATTTTAATATATAAGTGCGACATTAATTTTATGATAATAATGAACGCAATTTATGCACAAATACTGTATTATGCTTTTTATTTATATATAATTATTATTTATGCAGTTCCACAATAGAATTGCATTTATGTAATATTTTGAAATAAATACACAGCAAATTATGTTAATTTTTCATTCCTTTTGCATGATGTAAGATGCCACATATAGATAGTCACATTAGTCACTATAGATATAGATAGTCACATATTATGTCACGATTTATCATTGAACAAGATATTTAATATTAAATGTTGATATGAGGCCTTATATTAAGATTTTTTTTTTTTTTTTTTTTAGTAAGTTTAATTCTCTAATTTTGTTTATATATTATATAGACGCCAGAATATTTTGTCTGATTTTTTTTTTTTAATATAATTACTGCAAATTTTAACTACCTTATGCTTTTTGTAGATGAGACCTTCGAAATTTACCTCATGCGTGTACATATCCTGACCAAAACAAGATCAGAAATTCTTACAACGGAATCCACTGTTGTTGTTGTTGTTGTGGTTGTTGTTGTTGTTGTTGTTGTTGTTGTTTTTCAAAACAATTTTCCCCATAGATCAACACCAAAATTTTACTGGTATAATATACTCAACGAAATATTGAATGTCTTAAATTGTATTTCTATATTATCAATTTCATTTGTAATTCGTTTTTAATTGTTTTTAATAATAATAAAAATAAATGAATATTGAATATTGGGAAATAAATAGGAAGAGAGAGAGAGAGAGAGAGAGAGCAAATCAAACACAAATATACTTTTTAAGACACTACTTAAAATAAAACTGATACAAAACTCATAATTCGTAATTTATGAACGTTAATATTTGTCTTAATAATCTAACAAGAAAGTATGAAATAATATAATAATTAATTTCTTAGAATTAAGATAAATCGTTAAATTCATTGGTTTATTATAGAGAAAAAAAAAAGTTAATTAAATTTATAGAAACAAAAGAGTATATTTACGCTCTGATATATATGCGTAAAAGGGTTGAATGAGAATTTAATTAAGCTAATGAAATTATAAGTTAATTAGCAAAATTGAGGGTTTTCGTAACTCAAAAACGTTCATTCGCACCAAGATAAACAAAAGCTTATAGCTATAAATTTCAAACTATACGTTTATGCTAATTATTATTATTATTAATTTTTTTTTAGTATAATGAATGCGCATTATAATTCCTATAAATTTAAAGTAAAAATAAAATACAACAATTATATTTTAATCATATGACTATTAAAATTTTCATTATTTTATGGTTAAATAAAAATTATTTAATAATACTTTTTATAGTCTTTTACAGCCATTTTGGATTTTATCATATTTTATTTTATTTTTAATCTGATTAAATTAATTTTATTTTCAATTGAAAAAAAAAAAAAAAAAAAAAAACTAAAAATTCTTTATTATAATATTCGTGAACGTTTATATATATTTATATTCTCGATAAGAAAATTCTTTGTGCATTAATAAAATTTATATTCTTTACTTTTACTTTTAACTTTTGAAACTCCTTTTACACGAGGTTTTCAAAATAAATTGAAAGTCAGCATTAAATTTGTAAATAATTTATATTGCCTTGATTGAAAACAGATTAAATTTGAGGGCCTTTTATAATATGACATTTAGATATATAGGGTGTGTGCGCATGACGTCATTCTGAGTGCTTTTCGATGCTCATCTTGAGTAATGGATAACATTGCTCAGTATAGGGCAAACATATAGTTTTTGGCTATTTTCTTTGGAAATTAGCTTCTTTCTTTTTTTGTTATTATTATTTTTCTTGCATACTTGAGGTACTAATTCAACCTGTTAACAGCATCAATGCTCTCAAAAAAATCGCGAAGTATTTTTAAACTGGCAAAATGTGTCATTTTCCTATACCAGCCAATGTTATTTAGTACTTACTTATGACGTCAACTTTAACATGAATGAAACCACCCTATATAGATATTGAAATTATTTGTGATTTTTCATGACTTTCTGACGCCATAAATTGTTTTTTCATATCAAAATTGCATTTATTCTATTCTGTATATGGGAATGGAAGGCAAGTTTAAGGCTGATACGTATGACGTCACTTTGAACTATTTTTATTTTGCTCCACTAATTCAGTGTAAAATAACTGCTGTTGTTTTTGTATCATAAATCGAATAAAACAAACAATATAAGAGAGGGTTTTATATATTTATATTGTAATCATGACACCAGCTTAAAGCTGCTGTACTTCTTATATACGATATTCTCCCTTGTGAGTTCTTTTAAAGGAATATTAGACCAGAAGAGAACATTAGCATTTACCGCACAAAACAACATATTATGCTTTTTAATGAATAAACACAAAATGGGATCTTCAAAACTAATTACAATTTTTACCAGACTGTTAATGTAGCCCAACGAGAGATGGTGAAAAAACTGTAAAGTATACAATTTGCGTAAAAATTCATGTTTATGGCATCAGAAACATGCAAAAATTAGTATGAAAATGTTGTGCGGGTTGCATAAATTGAATTTTCTGATCACTGTTACGGGGTTATAGTGAAGGCACCAAAGTCAAAAATGTATCCAAGATGCGCTATTATTGAGGGAAGCGCCAAAATTTCAGAATTTGTACAGTATACTTAGCCCAATATGAAATGAACTGTATCCAAGATGGCATCCCCATAGAAGACCCTGGAAACACCCTTGGACCTCGCTAAGGGTTTTTATTTTTTTCTAATGTAATCGTTCGTTTTAACAAAAAAAGTATAAGAACCTAAAGTAATTATCAGCTCACTATCTATTACAGAAAAAAATTTCACTCGTCTATCTTAATTAGGGACCTAATTAAGGGAAAATTTCTAATTATGGGCACCAAAATTATGCCATTTTTATACAAATTTGATCATAAAACAAGTCCAATGGTTTATAACGTAGTCAAGTTCATAGATAATTATGTAATTGAAGATTTAAAACTAATAGCACCACGAACTAAGTCCCTGGAACAATTTAATTGCCTATAATTAGCAAAATTTTCAATGTGCCACGCCCCCTTTTCCTCATACTCTAATGCTATATGAGATGAGAGCATGATAGGACAAATGTTTTGAAATAGAAAACTACGGAATTTTTTCAGTCAATCCCACTTTGGTTTCTGAATAATTTTTTTACCCCTAACCGCAACACCACAACACAATAATTTCGGGGGGGGGGGGGGGGATTATGTATGTAAATAAAAAAAGTGGTTACTATAATTGCGGTAAAGTTGCTTTTTAGAGATTTTTTCTGTACATATGAAATTTTAGTTTTCACAACCTTAAAATATTTTTCGGGGGGGGGGGGGGGGAGGCATGCATCTGACTAATAAAGTATCTACCAATCCATCAGCTGCCCGCTCGAACGATAATACAAAAAATTTTGTTCGTGATATATGCTATACTAAATATTCCGATTTTTAAAATAATTTCATATTGCTAGATACTTTTATCAACTGCAATGTGAAAATACTCAGAACAAATCAAAATACTTACAAAAATAATGCATATCCTTAAACTTTTTTAAGCATCTTTAAAGCATCTTCTTCTTTTTCTTTCCTTTTTTTTATTATACTATGATCCTATAATTTTATGAATTATAAAATGATTTCAGTATTATTGAATCTAAATGCGATTTAAACGCAAAATAAAGTCAATTACTTTTATGAACAGTATCATTTTTAAGTGATAGATTAAAGGTACTTTTTTTATAACAAAATTAATTTTGGATATATTATTTATAGATGTTATTTTACTTTCAATAAGTAATCTCAGGAATTTTCAAAATATATATTCAACATTGTATACTATACACGTAGTATGTTAAGTTTTTTAAGTATTTATTATAAAATAGCAAAATTTAAAAAAAACGAATAAACAATTAAAATTTTTGTCATTATTGTCATGAAACATTAAATTTTATTAATCTAAACTCAATTTAATATACATACTTGAATTGAACTTACTTAAATTTAAAAATATTTCATTACATAAATTTAAGGCATTTTTTATTATTGCAAGCGCTGTATCTCCAGCATGCACAATATAAATATATGAATTCTGCATTTATGCCACTCATTGAAAAAAATAAATCTTTCATGTAAAAACTTTTATGAATCGTATAAGTATTATTCCTATTTACAACTGATATCAAAAACGTACTATCATAAAGTTTTCACATTGCAATTGATAAAAATATAGCGATATGAAATTATTTTAAAAATCGGAACAAAATTTTTAGTATTATATCGTTCGAGCGAGCGGGCAGCTGATGGATTGGTAGATACTTTATTAGTCAGATGCAAGCCTCTCTCCCCCCCCCCCCCCCCCCCCCCGAAAAATATTTTAAGGTTGTAAAAACTAAAATTTCATATGTACAGAAAAAATCTCTAAAAAGCAACTTTACCGCAATTATAGTAACCACTTTTTTTTATTTACATACATAATCCCCCCCCCCCCCCCGAAGTTATTGTGTTGTGGTGTTGCGGTTAGGGGTAAAAAAATTATTCAGAAACCAAAGTGGGATTGACTGAAAAAATTCCGTAGTTTTCTATTTCAAAACATTTGTCCTATCATGCTCTCATCTCATATAGCATTAGAGTATGAGGAAAAGGGGGCGTGGCACATTGAAAATTTTGCTAATTATAGGCAATTAAATTGTTCCAGGGACTTAGTTCGTGGTGCTATTAGTTTTAAATCTTCAATTACATAATTATCTATGAACTTGACTACGTTATAAACCATTGGACTTGTTTTATGATCAAATTTGTATAAAAATGGCATAATTTTGGTGCCCATAATTAGAAATTTTCCCTTAATTAGGTCCCTAATTAAGATAGACGAGTGAAATTTTTTTCTGTAATAGATAGTGAGCTGATAATTACTTTAGGTTCTTATACTTTTTTTGTTAAAACGAACGATTACATTAGAAAAAAATAAAAACCCTTAGCGAGGTCCAAGGGTGTTTCCAGGGTCTTCTATGGGGATGCCATCTTGGATACAGTTCATTTCATATTGGGCCAAGTATACTGTACAAATCCTGAAATTTTGGCGCTTCCCTCATTAATAGCGCATGTTTTTGAGCTACTCCCCTCACTATTACTGTTGTGTTTTGAGACAAACTAATGTTATTTATGTAAATCCCATCAAGTGTTTTGTGATATAAATGCTTATGTTTTTCTCTGGTCTATTCCTTTAATGGAACTTAGATATTATATAACATAAGTTTGTTTCAAAACCCAGCGCCGTAGCAGCAGTGATTATAAAACTTCAACTTATGTAACCCGCACAACATTTTCATTCTAATTTTTGTCTCACAGGAATAATCACGCGCAAATATAGTATTTTCACGCTCTCTCTCTTGTGAAGCCACATTTTTATTCTATATCAAAAATTATTGTCATCAGTTTTAGAGATCCCATTTTGTGTTTAATCATTAAAAAGAAAATGTTTTATTTTTGGTTTATTATTGTTTTTCATTAAGTAAAAACAACAAAAGTACTAAAAATCCATTATAGTACATTAAATATTAAAATTCTAAAATAGTATAAATGCTAAAGAGTAACATAGAAAATGTCAAAAATATATTCATTTTTAAATATTAAAAAAAATTATTCTATATATTATATATAGAATTAATTAAAATTGGTGGTTTAGTGCAAGTTTTATAAAACATGAAAATCAAAGGATATTATATTAGGACATAATATTAACGATGAACGTTTTGTGACATTAATTTCAACTTTTTATTACTGACTCAATAATATATACGATTAGGTTTTTCACATATATGTTTGAAAATATTTTTATAGAATTCTCTCTATTTTTTTAAATCGCTCTTAAAACCAAATTTGGTATTTTTTTAAGGATTTTCTATTTTTAATTGAGTGCGCTATAAATCATCATGTAAACGTACCTTAAATCGTGGGAAATGCTTTTGTTTATGCGTATATTAACATTTCATCACCACTTCACCACCCTTGGTGTAAGGGTGTCAAAAAGTGTTGATTTACTCCCTTCATTTTATACATCACGCTAAGCACTTTTTAATTGAAAGTAAAATTTCTTTTATTATATGATAAAATTCCTTTTATATATATAATAACAAAATATTGCGTGAATTCATTAAGAAATGAAATAAAAATATTATAATAATACGTTCTTTTACTATTATTCATTTAAATCAACAATACATTTTACTTTTCTAAAATCAAACATATTATTACGTAACAGAATAATATTTGTATACACGCAATAAACAAAATTATTATTTTTCGATAACAGATGATGATTTTTTTTTTGTAAAGACCCCCCATTAATTTTAACCCCTGTCGATTATTTTTAATAGCAGACATGCGTGATATGATATTATTTTTAAGCTGGTACCCACTTATACTAAAAAAAAAAGTTAACAAAAAAAAAAAGAAAAAAAGAAGAAAAAAACATTCAAAATATAGTTTTTTATATATATTGAAAAAATGTTAAATGAATAGCTTAGTTTTAAAGGAAACGTAGTCATTATAGTTTTAGCATGCTATTTTATTACTAAAAAGACCAATTAATTTTTTTCTTTCGTTATTTAACAGGAGGAACGATCTCTTTTAAAGAAAAACGATTAAGTCCTATATGTAGCATATTTTATATATTTGGAAGTATATCTATACCTCATAGAATATCAACTAATTTGACTTTGCTTTTGTATACTGTATTATTAAATACTTTCATCTCTTTTTAATTGTTCGTAGAAATAAGATATATTCTTATATGATCACTTTATTGTCTAAATAAGCAATACTTTTTAAAGTTGAATTTAATTTTCAGTATATTGTTATTTACTTTATGCAGTCCATTTATTATAATTTTGGAGCTTGTGATAAATACTAATTGCCATTAGAAATTAAGTTTCAAACAAAATGTGAATTATGATATACGCTATTTTCTCTTTTTTGAGATTTAAAAAAAAAGAAGCTATATATAAGAATGATACTTTTGCAAGGATCAAATTAAAACTCACAATGGATTTTTTTTATAACTTCTATAAATATACTATTCATTGTATTTTTTTTTTTTTGGTATATTCACAGAACTTATAAATGAAGCTCATAATAAAGCCAAGCCAAAAGTTATACACAAAAGCAAAATCACAAAGTTACAAAATAATATAACATTATTATAATTAGAAAAAAAAATATACGATTTAAATTTTTGAAACACATAAAAATTTGCACAAAAAGATCATAAACATAAAAAATAATTAAAATTAAAAAGCTAGTATATAACAATATTACAATATAATTATTAAAAACTGTTTTTATGCATTATTCCCAAATTTATGCAATGTGTTCCTTATGTTAATTTTATATAAGCACTCTGGACTTTGTCTAATTACATTATAATGTATAAAATAATACAGACATTAATATGTAAGTATAATGAGATAAATTTATATGTAAATATCACTTACACATGCAATGTTAAAATCGATTAATCGAAGTTTAATTTCAAGTTTTATCGAGCATGATATTTTGTAATCCCATAGAAAACATTTTGTAGCATAAATTTTTGTGTACTAAATTTTTAACAGTCACAATTTTATTTTCTATAATTTGTATTTATATATTTGAACATAACACTTTAGGAAATTTTATATTTTTATTATTAAGAGTTGTATATAGATGTCTTGTATCTCAAAATTTAAAAAGAAAACTTCAAAACTTTATGATGTCATTTGAGAGTTAATTGTAAGAGCTACCTGATAAAATTTTCAGAACCCTTGACCATCAGATAAGAGAAAAAATAATTATTGAAATTAACATGGGTTCTTATGGGACTAACACTTCAAAAAATCATAATTTAAAATCTATAGTATGGCGACCCCCCCCCCCCCCAATTTTTCACATTTTTGAAGATACTTTATCCTTATGTATCACCGTGCAAAATTTCAGATTTTTCTTTCTTTATAATACAATTTTTTTAGTCAAATCCCGCGCAGTACCTGATTTCCCGCCTTAACTACATAATATACTGTAGTTAATAAAAATATTACTTATACTAGGTATATAAAAATAAATGTCGAAGTGTATAATATAGTATGCATCATTCTTATGATCCTATAACTGCACTAGTTTTCTGAAAAATCGCATGAGGAATGCAAAAAAGTGATCATCAACTATAATATAAATTATTTTTTAAAATAATTAATTGTATTTTTTTTATCATCAATAAGTTTAAAAATTGTGGATTAACACTAACAATAAATGCATTTCAGACATTTAAATGACATATAGAAGGGTTTTCGTAATAGGCCTATATTTAATTTTAACAGCAAGGTGAAATAACCTGAAATTTATATTTTACCATACAAAATAATTTTTATACTATATACTAACTTTTATATCAATAATTGATCTCTCAGTCCCTTATCGTTTAAAGTCCAAATATTTATTATTAAAATCAATTTAAACGAACAATAAAAATAGAAAATGAGCGAACAATATTCAAGAAATAAAGAGAATATGTATGATCATAATAATATGCTTTATGCTTAATGCTTATGCTTTTATACTTTTAATGCTTTATTAGAAACTTACACCTAAATGGTAATCAAATTATTTGTTTATTTATAGTATATTTATATCATACATGTCTTTATACTATAGTATGGTAGAGACTCAGTTGTTGGCATGTTAACGGCTTTGTACATGTTATTTAAATGGAAAAGGTCGATTTTCAATTGTTGGCACTTAGAGAAATATTAAGTTGAGAGTATTTTTGATGTCACCATTGAGTCCAATCCTATACCCTGGGTATCCAAAATTTCAAGTTTCAAGTCTTTAGCTTTATTGTTTGAGGAGATATTAAGTTTTTTAAAGTTTTCATTAACCCATCTGCCAACAATTGAGACCTCTGCCAACAACTGGGTCTCGACCATATGTATATAGTACCAAATAGTCAAAATATATATTATGTGACAATTTGTAATATGAAAATGAATTTTAAGTTGAAGAAATAATGATATTTACTTATTATGCCCCTGAAATTTTGTTACTTATGCAATCTGTGTAACATAAAGGACCGACTATTTGCCTAACTTACAGGATGACAATTATAAACTATATACGTTTGATAACAATAATAAAAATGAACGTCTTGGCTGTTCTAATATAGTTATATATTATAAGCAAACACTTTCTTTCTCTATATCGAAAAAAAAATATATCAAAACAGTTTAAACGTAACTAAACCCAAATAAACATATTTTAAAATATTACATTCATCAATAAACAATGGATATAAAATAAACATATAAGCTAACATGTGTATTTAATAGTTATCTATATATTTTAAAGTTTTTCTTTTGTTAGTAAACATATTGAGTGTATTAATGTCAATTTTAGTTTTGGCATAAAAACATCAAAACTCTTTTTAATTTTTTTTTTAACTACTCTGTTATATTTCTCAGCAATGTCAAACAGTAAAAAAAATTGTGTGTTTAAGGGTTATGTATACAGGCTGTACAAAACGTCACTGCAAAAGTTGAACACCTTTTTTTTTTTTTCTTTCTTTTTTTTTTAAATTTTTTTAACATTTATTAAATTCAATGCTAAAAGCTACCTTATGATAAAAATTTCAGAATCCGTGACCATCAGATAAGGAAAACAATGTAATAACTAATAACATGGGGCTTTATGTGGGAGCATAAAATGTCAAGTATTTGTAATTCAAAACTCTTACAATTTAAAAATTTAAAATAAATGAATCATTGTTTCATGTCTTATTATTATCATTTTTGTCAAAAAAAAAAAAAAAAAAAAAAAAAAAATCTGCCAGCATAACTTTTAGTCAAAAATAGCTTAAATATTTCGTTTCTAGTATAAATACAAAACAATAAAAATATGTATACGTAGCTACGTAATATAATATGTGGATATATGTAAATAAGTTAATACATTATTTTAACGTCCAACTGCACTCAGCACCCTTATACTTTTTTTATTCAGCTTATCTAAACCGTCACGTAATGACCAAAAAATTTCACACCCTAAATATATAGGTAAAAAAAAAATATATATATACTGCGTGCATGACAATTTGTTTATATGGCAATATTATTAATGAGGTCATTTTAATAACCTAATTTAAATTGTTATGTGGTTTTTATATATGCGATATGAATTTTACTTAAGTGCTGTGTTAGGATATAGGAAATAATAAAATATAATGAACGTATATACAAATGGAAGTTATAAAATCTAGAGTAAAAAATTATTTCATATTTATTATATTATTACAATGTTACTTTTATAATAAACAATATCAATTTGTTTGTTTATTTGTTCCTTTTTTTTAACTGTGTTTATTAACTTATAATGGTAATTTTTAATTACTATTTTTTACAGGTCTTTAAAATAATTGCAGTAATTTATGGAATAAAGTATGTACTCTTTTATCGTAATATTTAACAATTGAATAAAAAAATTTTTCAAGTACTTGCTAAATAATAACAAAGAAATATATTTGTAATTTAATATAAAAAATAATAATTACAACAATGAAAAATAATTGAAGTAGCTTTTTTTTTTTTTCACACGTGAATTTTTATCATAATTTTTAAAAGAATTAAACATAATTTTGTTGTACTGCAAGTTCGTACAAGAATCTTATAATATAAATTTTAAATTGTTTTAATGTTGGAAAAATAATAATGTTTTTTTGTCTAATGTATTTTAAATAAATGTTAATTTTTTAATTTAATACAAAAATTAACAAAAGGTGGATAAAATTTTTATATGTAGTCCATAGCTAAATTCAAAAGAATATATATTTTTTATAAAATAAGTCATTGAACTCAAATCATATATAATATTTTTATCAAACAAAAATGTTACTTCTTATTTTAAACTATAATAATAAAAAATGTAATTATTTTATAACAAAAAAAAATAATTATCATAAAACAATTCTAATTGTCTAAATGTTCCCTCATATAAAGTTATTATTAGTACTTATACTTTATACAATAAAACGATTACTTTTAATGTTTTTAGTGGTTTTTACTATTTTTGTTATTGTTTTATAAGAAAAAAAAATCGTCTATTCCAATAAAACATTTTTTTCAAACAATACTTTTTGAGACGAAATTTCAATAATATATTATTTTGTTTGTAAAGAATACGATTTCAAAATTGCAAAATCATTTAAAAGCTCGCCGACTTCCTATATAAACATAAGAATTTTAGGGTTGGGCCAAAAAAAAAAAAAAAATTAATAATACTATACTCCTCCACGCCTATATGGCGCCAAGGCTTTTGCAAATTCTTTATTTCAAATAAATATTGAATATCAAAAGAAAAAATATCCCATTAAAAAAAAAAAAAAAAAGATTCATATCTGAAAATTTCCCTTTTTTTATGTTTATTTTTTTCGCCTTTTTTCTTTTTTTTTGTGTTCCTATGTAGTATATATATATATATATATATATATATATATATATATATATATATATATATATATATATATATATATATATATATATATATATATATATATATATATATATATATATATATAGTAAAATGCAAAACCTATAAATTATAATGAATCAGATTGACACCAAAAAAAAAAAAATTGCCTATATAAACAATATAAAACTTGATGAAAATATTATCAATAATAAATAATATTATAAAACTTATAAATAAAAGCCTGATCGATTAAATTAAAAATTAAATCGCATGAATAAAAGGAGTAAGAATTAATAAATGGAAGAGTATTATATGATGACATTAATATTGAACTTATGCAGATTGTTAAGCAATTTACCAATCCTATAGGGTCTATGCATTCATGTTAAAGTCGACGCCATGTTGGATAACTCAATAACATGGGTGGCATATGAAAATAAATAATTTTGGGAGTTTAAAAACACTATGCAATATTTTTGGAGAGCATTGATGCTGTAAATATGTTGAATTAGTATTTGAGAAAAATAACAATAACAAGAAATTAATCGATTTTCCAAAGAAAATTGGCTTAAATGAAGTTTGTCCTATGCTGGGCAATGTTATTCACTACTCCAGTATGGCCTCCAAGCGCAATAAATATTAACTTCATTCTATAACTTAAATTTATTATTTTTATTTAATTTTTTTAAATTTGTTTAGTTATCTATCACTTTTATTCAGTTTTTATATTAAAACGCTTAATCATAAAAAGAAAAGAAAAAAAGAAAAGAAAGAATGAGAAATAGAAAACAATACTGAACTTAAAAATCAGATTTGCAAGCATTTCATTTAACGTCCTCTCTCTCTCTCTCTCTCTCTCTCTCTTACAAAATTATTCAAATCAATAAGCATTTCCTGCTAAACTGTTCAATTAGTAATAAAAAATAAATTCATTATCTAAAAATGTATATAAAATTTGATACACTTCCTAAATTTATTTTACTCATTCAAAAAATAAAGTATACGTAAAGCTAATATATTTCTGCATCAACGAATAATTCAATATAACTGCAGTTATACATGTATATAAAATATACACTACAAAGAAAATTCAATATACTATTGCAACTCAATTAGAATATTATATACAATGACATTTTATTCTACTTTATATACTCTAAATCTCAAACCGCAAGGCACGAGTATACAATTTTATTGAAAATATTTTGTCTTTACTGTAAACATGCACAAGACATAAAGTATAAAGTAACTTGCAAAAAGTTACGTTATTTATTTTTCTTTCATCAACCGCAGTGTAACAGCTCGAAGCAATTTCCATCCTGTCTTTATATGTATATACATAATACGTAATACTGTAATAGTGCATCTTTTATAATATAAACAATATAGTTATATTCAACTTACTTGAAGCGTGTAGTTGAGCAAAAGAAAGAAAGAAAAAAATATATAAAAAAAGAGTTGTTTCCTCTTTTTATACTTTGCTTTCGCTTGGTTAAATTTCTTGATGATGTCTATTGCTGCAATGCTCCAGGCAATGGCAAAACAAACTAACGATTTTAATGTTTGTCATCATAGAGTATAAAAGATCTTATATACATTGTCAGCTGTCCTATATATTAAATATAATTGTTTGTATCATGTTATATATTTGCATTATTTTAACTTTATTATAGAAATGTTTTATATTGTCTATTTTGTTGTAATGCGCCTGTATGGAACATGTTACTATAAATGAAAAAGTTCGTATATGTTTATAATTGAAGGCTTTGTCAACTGCAGATTATATGAGGCAAATGAGTAAAGTTTTTTTTTATTGCCATGTTCACTGAATATTTTTATATTATATATATAATTGTTATTGGAATAGTTGCAATTGACTTACAATAAAAAAAAAAACAGAAAAAAAACAAAACAATTTTTTATGTAAAATATTTATATTTAATGTGTTATTTGTTTTTGTATATATGTATATATATATATATGCATTCTACGTACTGTACTGTGTGTACCACTATTGTATTGGACAAGTATATTTAGTATTGTCTGTTTTTGGACAACAATAAATCAAATCAAATCAACATAAATTTTTAATTATTCATAGTTTTGTTTTAAAATTATTATATCATATTATTGTTTGAAAAAGGGAGTAACAATTTATTATTTATAGCGTGAATAAAAAAAATACATTTTTTTAAATTAATAAAAATGAATGCTCCAAAAAATCTGTAGAATCTATATAAACCAAAGAAATGAAACAATACAAAAAATTAAAAGCATTTTTATAATATTAAAAACAACTCTGGATTCTTATTATTTTTTAAAGTATATATGGTTAAATGAGTCTTTTTCCTATGCAGCCCATGATATTGAGGTGATCCTATATATTGCGTCGACTTTAATATGAATGCATAGACCCTATATAGACCGGTGAACTTATGGCGGGTCTCACTATATGCAGCTGTACTATTTTATTTTCTAAGTGTATACATTAACACATTTGATGACAAAGACTTGTACACTGCAGGCTCTCTCTATATAGATTGTACTGCATTACAACATGAACATATTCTCACATATATATGATGTGAGATGTAGATGTCATTATGATTTGATTTCGCTTTACTTGTATAGCAAAAGACATGACGCTCGCGGCTACATTGTTTCACACTTTGTCAGTCACATTTACACTGCTCTACAATATATAACCTCTCTCAATATAACAAAATATCTTAAATGTATCAATGTTATTAATACGTAAATAAAGATATTTTATATGTAAACATTTGAGCTTGAATATGAAAGGGTGCCAGAGGCAAGGTACAGTTCATTTCATATATACATTTATCAATAGATTTTGTTTACATTTATGTTGTAATGCCGAGGGCAGTAAATTGTGTGTACTGTACACCTTTGTTCATTTCTTTTTATACACCGCATCGCAAAATGATATGAAGAACGAATTTTGATATTTCATATTTACTAATTGCCAATTAACATTTTCATTTTTTTTTTGTCAATTGTTTATTATTTAATATTTATTTGTCCATTTCTTGGGTGATTTGTTGACTCTTTATTTATTTTCATTGATTGATTTATTTACTCACTCATACTTATACTTACTTACTTACTTACTTACTTACTTACTTACTTACTTACTTACTTACTTACTTACTTACTTACTTACTTACTTACTTACTTACTTACTTACTTACTTACTTACTTACTTACTTACTTACTTACTTACTTACTTACTTACTTACTTACTTACTTACTTACTTACTTACTTACTTACTTACTTACTTACTTACTTACATATTTATTTTATTGATACATGGAATCACGATAAAATTATTAAAATTATAGAAAATCGTGATCTTAATTATATTCAAAATAACTTTTTACATACATTATACAGCATAATGTTATTTATTTGTATATTATATAAAATTTGAGCTGGAGATTCACTTTCTTATTTTGTTAATGCATACATCTCTGTTGTGAGGTCAATAATTTCTCACGAGACATCTTTGAGAAGAAGAAGAAAAAATATAATATATAGAAAGAAAAATCCCGGGGAATATTCTGAGGTCTCACTATAGTGAGTAAACCCTATAGGGTAAACTTAAACATGAAACATCGCTTACTTAAATGTTACTTCCGTGTTTTTTAGTCCGCTACAAACATATTATATTTGCCAAGCACTTAATGTTTTTTTGCTTGCTTGCTTATGTTATGTATGTAACGTGTGGCTTTACTTTGGCTTGCTTTGCAACAAATCGGAAGTCACTTCGCTACTCTAGGGAGAAATACTCACCACATCTTCTTTTTTCAACATATAACGAGATCTATCAATAATATCGATACTTTAGAGAATCGATATTTTTCTATAATTGTTTATTTTATGTATTGGGTTACATCTTCCATTATTTTCTGTATTTAATTTGTAATATTATTTGAGTGCAGAATAAGTACATTCCTAAACACATTTTCGTTATATTTATATTTTTTCAATACATTTCATCACATACATATGGTTAACTATAGTTGTAGTAGTATTAGCAACCAAATGATTGCAATTTTATTCGTACATTGTACATGATATAAGAATAAAATTTAATTTTCAAGTTTTTAAATTAAAGCTTCAGCTATTATTTTTTCCTTCGTTGATTATTAAAATTATATAATAATAAAACCTGAAAAGGCAATAGATACAAAAATATAGGTTAGGTTATGTTATATACTTGTACAATATTATGGACTATTGTCATTTTTTAATAGAGATTATCTGTGAAGAGCTATAGCCAATCACATGCACATAGTAAACATAAATTGTATACCATTATTCAGAGCAAACTCTTCAGTATACAAACCAATAACTTATTGGTTGAAAAAAGTTTAAAAAGTTACTCTTTAAATGTAATTTCTTCAGCGGTAAATAGTTAGCTCTTATCTTAAAAAAACTTTGTAATGAATTTATTATAAAAAAAAAGTAAATATAGTAACTCTTTAGAATATTTTTTTCGTTCAGGCAACACGGGCAAGAGAAACCTATAATATAATTTCCTATATCCTGTACAGTACATTCAAAATACAAATGTTTACTTTAAACGTACACAAATTTAGAGAGTACTTATACGATATGCATTGATTATGCTTCAAAGCATGAGGGTATTATCTCAAAAAACAATCATGTATGATGATGATGAGTGTACAAAGTGGTTTATGGGTTCTCTGTAAACATTACAATATATTACTCTCTCCATTTATAGTAGACAAAACCATTAAGCACATACACTATGGTTATGGTTTACTATATAATATACTGGTAGAGAATAGACAATTTTTAATTTTTAGAATTTCTATTACTGTAGTATTAAATTTTAGATAATGCATTATAGAGTTTGATGTATGAATATTAATGCATGGAATGATTATATAGAAACAATGTAAATGGAAAAGAGTAAACTATGAAGACTATAAAGAGTTGCTATATTTTTACCTTTTTTATAATAAATTTGTTAGATTTATATTAAAAAAAAAAAAAAAAAGAAAAAAGTATAACATCTAAAGTACTAACTATTTTCTCAAGAAATTACGTTTATATACTAACGAGCTACTAAACCTTTTTTCAACCAAGTTACTGCGGTTTGTATACTGAAGAGTTACATCTAGTATGTAACTGAATAATTTCTTAAATTTATGATTTCCGTTTACGAAATGTTTAGTGATTAACATTTTCAAATTTTACGCTGTATGGGACCATGTTTTCATTTTTTTTTTACTTATTTACAAAAATTACTGACTTTTTTTTTTTTTTTTTTTTTTTAATGCGGTTACACTTTTACGTGTTTTAAAATATATAATAAAAAGTTATTTAAGAATTTTTCATCCACGTTTACATGTGCAATTTTCAACTCGATATAATATTATATATATATAATCGAATCGAATGACTGCATATGTGAGTTTTTAAATTATTATTTTACAAGTTGCAGACAGCTCTATATGATATAGTATAGTATGGTAGGGGATAATATGCAGTTGAACAGGATGGAAGTCTATATCTACAGCTGCTTATATACATAATGTCAGGAGTGAATGCTAAACATACCGAAAACAAATTGGATATAATCGTGTACCTGACAATTTGCCATCTCTCATTTCCTCTCTCTTCTCTCTACTGCACTGTGTAATCATTTAGTACTTCAAATATAATGGGGTTGAATAAGTATATAATAAATAAACCCTTTTGTCATTGTGAATCAGTGGTTTTGTGATTTTGTATATTATAAAAGTTTAGTGTACCCAATTATTATATATACTTTCATTTAAAGTCATTACTGTGAAATAAATTACATATTGCATGCAATCTGTATAATGAAAAATATTATATAATTTTCATGTTGTTAATATATTGCATATCACATAATTATACAAATATTGTTATTTGAGAATCAGGATTACTTTTTTTTTTTTTTTTTTTTTTAATAAAATGAGTTTAATTTTAATAATAAATTTAAAGCGTTGTGAAGAAAGTTGTTTTTTTTCTATTGGATGAGAAAAGACATCATAATCACACAGGAGAGATAGAGAGAGAGAGAGAGAGAGAGAGAGAGAGAGAGAGAGAGAGAGAGAGAGAGAGAGAGAGAGAGAGAGAGAGAGAGAGAGAGAGAATTTACAAATTGTGCGGTGCAATATTATGAGCAATATGCGCAATATCTTATTAAATAATACTTGTTGTTTTAAAAGTACACTCTGCCTTATATCCTTATAACAAAACTGTTTTAAAACAGTGATTTTGCAGTAGAGATTAAAATCTTCCGTATTGATAAGTAACTTTGTAGTACACGTACAGCTTGAACCAACATAACAAACACTAAATAAATAGTCTATACTTTCTGTGATTGTATATAATATAGTTATAAAACTTCAATTTTTTTTTAAATGCATTTTTGTATATGATAAATATAAAACTAAAAAATTCAATCGTTTTGAATCAAAATAAAATCAAAGCAAACTATTTTCAAAAATATTAAATCATATAAAATAAAATCTGAAATTCTTTTAAAATTCTTATGGAAATTTAGAAGCCAAAGAAAAATTCCAATATTACTGTATTTGAAATTTTTATAAATATATATTGTTCTTTCAAAATTGAAATTATAGAAAACAGAAATTCCAATGTTTTAGAAAACAATTTAATTAAAAGAATAAAATATTTATAACAAATGACATTCTTATATACGATATAAATTATGACATCTCTCTCTCTCTCTCTCTCTCTCTCTCTCTCTCTCTCTCTCTCTCTCTCTCTCTCTCTCTCTCTCTCTCTCTCTCTCTCTCTCTCTCTCTCTCTCTCTCTTCAAGTCTATACGCAGTGCAGATATCATAGTATATAGAACATCTGCACATATATATATAAATATATTGAAATATCGTATAAATATATATGTGTATAATAAAAAATTCCGTATGTCAAAATATTACATCAGTTCCATGAAAAGTAAGTGAAATTACATTTTCATGGTAATGTTATTTGTTTCTCTCTCCCTTCTTCTTTTTTTTCCCTATACTTCACTCACGTTTTTGATGGCAAATGTGAGGGTGGAAAAAAAATTATATATGAGGAAGGGAGAAAATTTGAGACCGACACATAGATTTGTCTGCACTTCCTGCCCACGCATAATAACTGACACGCGTATATACGTTCCCCAAAAAAATATGGGAGAACTTTGGTACAAAAATAGCCATTTATATATTATTATGAAAAAAAAAAAAAAAGGAAATTCTATATTAGGGATACTTAAATATGGAAGAAATTAGATATATTAGTTTAAATTGCAGAGATATTATGCATGTGACACATTTTGATGCGTAAATTCAATGGTTGTCATTCGTCTCCACGCTCTTTATTATGTATAAAATTCTCAATTCTACAGGTGTTCATTTTATTTGGTATAGTATATAATAATTATATTATTTTAGCTAAATTTTTGATATTTTTTAATGCACGTTTCTAAATGCTTTTATACTACAATGTTTATTGTTAGAAAATTCACGCATTCATGCATTTTAAAAGCACATTAAAATTAAAACAAATAAAAAAACACAATTGTGTTTTTTATATTAATTTTATTTTATATAATAATACACAGCATAGTATTTGTGTTTTTGTTAAATAAATTTTAAGAATTCTTGATTTGCATCTCTCTCTCTCTCTCTCTCTCTCTCTCTCTCTCTCTCTCTCTCTCTCTCTCTCTCTCTCTCTCTCTCTCTCTCTCTCTCTCTCTCTCTCTCTCTCTCTCTCTCTCTCTCTCCCTCCCTCCCTCTCTCTTCCTCTTCAATACTACTGAAATCGCATTTCAAATAATAACTATTTTACTTGTATATAATTGTGTATTGAAATAATTTTCTATATATTGCAGAAAAACATTATTCATATACGCGCAGTAAAGCTTAAAAGTTGCTCTCTTTTCTTTACTTTTTAAATCCTCTTTTATCTGTCTTTCTTTATAATTCCCTTATTACTGCAAATCTAGAGATAAATGTATATAATAATAATAAGAGAGAGAGAGAGAGAGAGAGAGAGAGAGAGAGAGAGAGAGAGAGAGAGAGAGAGAGAGAGAGAGAGAGAGAGAGAGAGAGAGATCGGTAAAATTCAAATAAATAAAATTAGTATTATTTAGTCTATAATCCTTTTATATTCACTCAACCCTTTTTTTTACAATCTTATTTTTATTTAAAAGTAAACAAGCAATGATATATGATGATACAAGAGCAAAAAAAAAACTTTTTTTTTTCTGCAATGACAGCAGGGATGACAAGTTCCAGCAAAGAGGTGCAGAGGTGGTTAGTTACAAAAACGTCAGCTGGCAAATGTCGATCTCTACAGACTATTAGCAGCTGTTATCATCATCGTATATGTATCTAAACCACAACTAGTGTAAGATGTATCACCTGCATACAAGTATAGTAACATGTGTACTTTACCATATTTTAAAGCTCCTGTCCTGAGTGTGTGAGTGTCTTGATTGAAACCTTATTGAAACAACAGACCTTGCTTTATGTTGTATAAATAATATGTTAAAATAAATTTTTAATTATATATAACACAGATTTTTATTACTTTTGTTTTTATTGGCATCCAAGAAGTGAAATTTATTGTTGCACATTTAGTACAGAAGCAAATTGCACAATATGTTTGAAATATGTATACAACAATATGTATTGAAAATATGTTTTACAGTGTATCTGATTATTTAGCAGTTAATAATGTCCAAATATAATTGATCTTAAAGGAATAGACCAGAGAAAAACTTAAGTATTTATATCACAAAACACTTGATGGGATTTACATAAATAACTTTAGTTTGTCTCAAAACCCAACAGTAACCCCGTAACAGTGATCAGAAAATTCAATTTATGCAACCCGCACAACATTTGCATACTAATTTTTACATGTTTTTGACGTCATAAACATGAATTTTCACCCAAATTGCATACTTTACAGTTTTTTCACGCTCTCTCGTGGGGCTACATTAACATTCTGGTAAAAATTGTTATCAGTTATCAGTTTTGAAGATCCCATTTCGTGTTTATTCATTAAAAAGCACATGTTGTTTTATGTGGTCTATGGCTTTAAATAGGACATAACTTGCTATAAATTTAATTATATTTTGTTGTATGTATGTTGTGTTTTGACTTGACTTGTTCTAATCTGTAAAGACATGGAACGTAATAAAATCTTAAATGATGCATATAGTAGTTACCTTAGAATATTATTTTTATTAATAACAATAATAACGCAGAGAAACCAATAAGTAATGTGAGAGAAACTCTCTGATATTTTACCAGAGAAATATGTTTATTTATTAACCAGCATCTTTGCTATATACGTACAATTAAGAATCGTAATATATATCAACTTGCAATTTTTTAATAGAACGAAGAAATATAGATCTTGGTAGAAGAATTTGTAGATACATCATTATAGCCCAAACATTGATACCAAATATATGGTTTTGTTTATATATTTATTATTTTGCGCTTTAAATATAAATTGTTTTATATAGTTGTCTGGTTTTGAAATATAAAGTATTCGACTATAGACATTTATTATATATATTTTTTTAAATTTGCCAAAAATATCTGTTTTCAAAAGTCCTCATAAAGATAATAGAAAAAATTATTTATGATTACATTTCATAATGGACACAACATAAGAAAAACCTTGGTTTTATTTAACAACATTAAATTTGCAAACAAATAATTTTTTTTATTATTATTAATATTATTATATGAAGTCATATATGAATAGCTCTCATGCAATCATAGTATAAGTGAAATTTCAATGCTAAAAATAAATATATAATACATTATGTGTATATGCAATTGGAAGAGATGAAAAATCTGATATTATTTAAAACTATATGATTTTTTTTTTTACATTTTCATCACTTGAGGAAAAAATTTATAAAAAATATCTTGTAATTAAAAAAAAAAAAACATGTTTGGCTGAAGCCATATACTTGAAATTTTCCTCAAAATTGGAAGATGTGCCACAAAGTCTTATTAAAAGAAGAACACACACAACTTTTCCTCAACTTGAAATGTTATATCAATTTAATTTAATATAAAATAAGAATGCGTAAATACTTTGTAACTTTATACGCAGGAGAAGAAGTGAACTGTTAAGAAAGTTCTTTTAAGCGGCCTATGTATTAAAATTGCATAAAATTTCTTTGCACCATCTTTGAACATAAAATAAAGTTACAGTATTAAATTATAAAGAACATGTTCTCTAACTTTTGTCACTTACTGTACTTCTCTCTCTCTCTCTCTCTCTCTCTCTCTCTCTCTCTCTCTCTCTCTCTCTCTCTCTATTTGTTTTTTTTTCTAAGAGAAAAAAACATCAAAGGTAATAATTTGAATATATTTAAGAGTAAAAAAGTGATAAATATATCGTCAGAAAAGTAGAAGGGTTCTAATTTAACAAAATTTATTTCCCAAAGTTTGCTTTGAAGCGTATACAACGTGAAAAAAGTTGAGATGAAGTAATTTGTCAAATTGTGTCAAGCAGAGAAACTGGAGTTACTTTTTTTTTTTTTTTTTTACTTGATTTTTCTCACACGGATGAAAGTGAAGAAAACATCATCTAGACACCACGGAGAATTATATGAGGATCAAAATATTAGACACGGGAAGAACGGAATTATGACTTCAGTATGGTTAAAAAAACAAAGAAGATAAAAGAAGAAAAAGAAGAAATAAAGGGCAAAGAAGAACAAGAAAAAAATTAAAAAAAAAAAAAAAAAATTGAGAATAATAAATAATTTATAAATTTTAAAAAAATGAAGCATTAAAAATTAACAATACTGTTCAGAGTTCTTCTATTATTAAAATATCATCATTAAAATCCTACACTATTATTATAGTCTATAAAAGTGCATTGATGTTTAGAAATTATAAAAACCGACCTTATACTTTACCATACTGACCTATTCCTTATATCGGCCTGTGTGTGCTTTTCCATTAATTTGGAAAGTCCTTTCCTCTCTTTAAGACAATGTACTCTTGACTGGGACTGTGATTAGTGTAGCACGATAACACAATATGGCAAGTGAAAAAAAAATTATATATTAAAATGGATTTTTACTGTGTAATATATTTATAATTTGATTGATTGATTGATTGATTGATTGATTGATTGATTGATTGATTGATTGATTGATTGATTGATTGATTGATTGATTGATTGATTGATTGATTGATTGATTGATTGATTGATTGATTGATTGATTGATTGATTGATTGATTGATTGATTGATTGATTGATTGATTGATTGATTTCATTATCTCATTACCTGAATTTAGTTATATAGGGGATGCTCCAAAAATTTGTAAAATAAATTGAATGCTCTATATTATATAAAAGAGAAAGATTTCTCCGTGCATAATAACGAAATGGTCACTCACTCCTATAGCTCTCACAGTCACGCCTCTTGGTAAAATGATACAGATTCACACCAAGGTGGGCACTTGAGAAGCTGCTGACCTCTGAAGTAACCTGTAATTTATCAACACTATCAAATTTCATTTGCGTTATTCACAGCATAGTTGTACTTGTATATAACTTTAAAATATATACGGTTCAAATTAATTTTATACAAATATTCATAAAAGCAGAGACTTTTTTTTGAATTTAATTTTTTAAACATGATTTTAATTAACATAATAAATAACTCATGAATTAAATCATGATTATATTAGTTTTATAAGAAATCAGTTCAGTTTCTTAATATATTGAATAAAGTTTTTTTTTTTAGTTCATCGTAAATATGGTTTTAAAAAGTGCTTGTGTATAGTTTTGTAATTTTGTTTAATTGGTCAATACTATATAATAAGACAATCCTATTCTTTACCCATAATAATAAGAAATCTTAGCAATGGATCTAAAAAATATATTTTAGGTTTTCCCTATATATAACAAAAAAAAAGAGTAAAATTTCGGGTTTTTTCAACAGCAAGTCCAAATAAGAAATTCATCGATCCTGTTCATATAGGAAAAACCGTTAACAGTTTGATGTAGCCAATACTCCTCTGCCCTTTGCATGCAGTCACCAAAAAAAAAAAATAAATAAATAAATAAAAATAAATAAAAAGTGTATAGAACTGAAAGATTGTAAAGTAAGAATATCATATCAATTAACTAATTAATTATACCAATAACTTTAAATTAAGAACTTTTTTTTGACCCAGGCATTTCATAGTAAAACATTATAACTTCTGTAATTATTTTCTCACCTTGAATGTATGGTATATATAGTGGTATTTTTTTAGAGAAAAACAAAAATATGTTTTCATTTTCTTTTCAAGCGTATCAACACTTTGATATGAAATCAATTAGAAAATTAAGCTATATAATATATATAAAGAAAAGAACGTATAATATAACCTTTTCAATCAATATAATTGAGACACATGTAATAGTGTTGTGTTATGTGTGTGTGTGTGTGTGAAATTCTAAGAAAAAGTTAGAAAACAGTAGATGCTCAGTGAGCGAGTGATGCAAGGTCGTAATTTTAAAGTAAATCGAAACGATTATTCACAGTATAAAATTTCATTGTCATCACAAGTTAAAAACTCGCGGTGGTCACCAAAATTCAAGGTTATTTTAATATAGTGTGTATAGGACACTGCCCTATACATGGCTATTTTTGTTTTTATACAAAAATGTTACTTTTTATCCAAAAATTTACCAATATACTTTTATATTACAATTTAATATAAAAAAAGTAATTTTTTCTCTCACTTTTTCTACGAGTTTTTTTTTTAAATAATAAGTAGAGTGACATACTAATCAAAATATTCAGATTTGATTTCAAAGTTTGTTTGATGTTGTTGTTGTAATATATATTTATTTAGCCATGTATGCTGAGGTAATTACATGGAGAGAGAAAAAGAAGAGTGAGAGAATGAGAATACAAATATCATCATCACCCTATAATATAGGCAACGTGTCTGACAAATATAATTAAAGCCATAGACCACATAAAACAACATGTACTTTTTAATGAATAAACACGAAATGGGATCTTCAAAACTGATGACAATTTTTACCAGAATGTTAATGTAGCCTCACGAGAGAGCTTGAAAAAACTGTAAAGTATGTAATTTGCGTGCAAATTCATGTTTATGACGTCAGAAAGATGCAACAATTAGTAAAAAAAAAATTGTGCGGGTTGCATAAATGACAATTTATGATCTTTGCTACGGGGCTCCTGTTGGATTTTGAGACAAATTAATGTTATTTTATGTAAATCCCATCAAGTGTTTTGTGATATAAATGCTTATGTTTTTCTCTGGTCTATCCCTGTAATAATAAAATAAAAGTCCCACCAATTTTTTTTTTTATAAAATGACGCAAAGGTAAAATTGGAAAAAGGGTATAAAATATATTCTCTGTAATGATATTTTTCATGAATTACAAATATCATATATAATTATTATAATGAAAATTTCTTATTTGAAAATATAATCAAAAATATGTATATGATAAAACAGAAATTCTAAATTACAGTAGCATATATAAAAAACTTTTATTATATATCTTAATGAAAATACTTTTTAAAAATCTAAATGCGTAACAAAATTTTATGTTTGATGCCGCATCACTTGAAAAATCTTCAGTGGTGGCCGATCATTGAAACCTCTCTTATAGATAATAAAAATTTAAGTCAAGTATTCACTATTAAACACCATTGGATATATAAGTGGAAGTGGACAGAACAACGTTTTATGAATATAGAACACGTATAGGAATTAAAACCTATTTATATATTATTATAAAAAGTTTTCATACTCTAAAATGTATGGTGTGGGCAAATTGAGGGATCCGCACAATTAAAACTTATTTACACAAATTTACATCCAGGACTTTTTTTATAAAGTCCCTATATACCAAGTATTCTGATTGAATTATTTCTGTATTGTTGAAAACCTCTCTAAAAAAGCATGTATTTAAATGGCAATCATGACTCCTCAACAATGAAAAAAATTATAGAAATATCTTATGGGGCTATAGAATACTTATGGGCATGTCCACTGCACAACTGGGTCCAAATTTGTAAATGCTATAAGTGAACGTATCTCTTCTTTCAATCACACTTTTTCGGCCTCGGATCGGTATTATATACATAGATTTTATTTTTTTATTATTATTTTTTTAATAACTATCAACAAAGAGTTCTGCAATGCTAAAGGATGTATATAGGGGACCTATAATAAGATTTTATTACACGACGATAACCTCCATTAAAGAATTCAATTTTATACGAGACATAAGACATCAGATTTTTAAGACAAATCAATACTTTTCAATTATTTAAAATTTACCTCGTAAATTGGCATTACAAAAAATAAATTATATTCATACATATGAACCAAATTAGCATTAATATTTTTTAGAACTATATATACACTTGTGTCCAGATTTTCCATTACTTTGGTATCAAATTTTATAGCTCAGCTCACTTTTACTTATCAAATATACTTGAAAAATGACTATGACCTATTTTTTTTTATTGTATAACATTTTAAAATAAAACATTTCATCTATCAATTTTTATCATCTAAATTAATTTTTTTAATATAATAAAAGATAAAAGCTTAAAAACAAAATGGTTATAGATGTTTGTTTGTTTGTTTGTAAAAAAAAAAAAAAAAAAAAAAAAAAAAAAAACTTAAGAAAAAAAAAATGTTAAGAGCGTTTCACCTGCGCTTTAAGATATAACTTTTGCCTACTGTGTACTTAAGAAAAATACTAACTAAAATATCCTAAGTCATCTTTTATAGATATAGAGAGTGAAAAAAAAACTTAAATCTATGTTCCTAATGTGTGTTTAATGCTACCTACACACAAAACACTTATCACTCTCACCAGCTCTAATATTTACCCATTTTTTTATATATATATCCTCATCCCTTTTTCAATATTATATAAACCTATATTATTCTTTTCTCTCTCTGTTAAAACAAAATGTTATTATATACTTTCATTCAACATTATATATTATAGAAAGAGAGAAGTTTTGACGTATTTCATAATAACAATACATTTTTGTTTTTAAAACCTTTTTTTTTTGTTTAGTCATTATTAGTTTATATAAACATCATCAAAAATATTTTGATTTTTTTTTAAATTTGTTTAAAAAATATTTTTGTAATGTAATCATAAAGCTTTGATAGATAGCAATACACGTTAATAATATACGTATCATATTTTATTATTATTATTTACTCCATTATTACCTTCTTTAGCAGTAGACGATTGAATAAAAATGTATTAATTTACCATTAAATTTTTTGTATATGATTAATTTGGATTGTCATTCTTATGAGAAAAACTTGTGCTGAATATCTATGCTATAAAACATATTCTTATTTATACAGTATAAGCTATACCAATATTCATAAAAAGAAAAAGAAACTTTTATGATATTACAAAATATAGAATATTTTATGTATAAAATTATGTTATAATTATGTATACAGTAGTATATTAATTGTACTGCGTCTAATTTTAAAATTTACAATATTTGAACAAATAATTTATATGTATAAAGCCATATCTTCTACACGGTGGAAAAAAGTAACTTGAATGAAGTAAAATGTTACTATATAATGAAGTAAAATCTATGGCACGATATTTGTTTAGTAAAATTTTACATTTTTTGCAATGTAAAAAGTTACCTAGCAAGCAATGTAAAAATTAACGTAGCGCTGTAGTATAAAATAGCTTAGCGCGCTAGGTTAAAAGTTACCTAGCATGCAATGTAAAATCTTACAACGAAAGCTAGGTTTATTTTTTACCTTGCAAACTGGGTTATTATTTACATTACTTATTAGTTAAATTTTTACTTTGCAAATTTAGTAAATTTTTATTATATTTTAAAATAATTTTTATATGTTAAACTGCCTATATATTTTATACTAGAAAAAAATATATATTACTTAAATATGACTATACACATTATAGATTAGAAAATGAATACTTTATACAAAATAATACAAAATTTTATCTTGTTTACAGTCCACTTTTATTAAAAAAAATCAAACAGAATTACAAAATAATGCATACCTCATTATAACATTATAAAATATTTTTCAAACAATTTTGTACAACGTTTTGAGACTTACGATTTTTACGAGCCCTGTCCTTTTCATAAACACTTATTAACACAATTTTTAAGTTTCACGGTTTTTGAACATTCACTTATTATCCAATAGTCAAATATAATAGATCGATGCGATGTGTTCCGCGACGGCTTGATGTTCATTAGATGGGACAGTCGTGTAGCTATGGCTATCGTAGAGAAAAGTTGTTGACCAAACAAAGACGGTTGCACTTTCCACACAAACCTGGAGAATAAAATTAAACGTACACCATTAAAATATGATATTAAATGATTCATTAAAAAAGTCACTACTTAAGAATTTTCAAAAAAAAAAAAATGCAATTTTGTAAAATAAAATTATGATGAAATAAATTTTTTTTATACTTACATGAGGGCAGTATATTTTGAAGCGGCATGTTGCATACATGTAATCCATCTGTAGATTGTATTCTAGTTGTTTCTTTGCACAAGATATAAAACGCATTATAGCAAGAAGTTAGTTTCACTATTAATTTTCATATAACACAATATATTTTGTATGAAAACTGCTTCAATTTTTTAGTAAGTGGCACAGATATTTGTTCGCTGTATAAGGAAAATTCCATACTGAAGGTTGTTTACGCTTAAACAGGGTGCACAAAATTAAAAAACACGGACTTTCACCCCTAATTGGTTTACTGCGCAACGCAAATAAAATTAACCTTGCACAAGGGCAGACCCTTTAGTAAAAAGTCACCTAGCTTGCTAGGTAACTTTTTACTCAGCACGGAATGTAAAATTTATAAAATCCAAAATAAAGTAAAATTTCACTCTTTTTAAGCTTAAAATTTACATTGCACTGCTAGGTAACTTTTTACATTGCAGTGCTGGGTAAAATTTTAACCTAGCGTGCGTGGTGAAATTCTACTTTATTTAATGTGTTAAAATTTACACACACGTGCGAAGTAAAAATTAACTCAAAAATAATGTGAAAAAATACTTTAAGCAGTGTAAAATTTTACATAGATGTGTTTTACAGTGCAATTTTACCTAGATTGTAGTAAGTTTTTACAATATTGTTAGGTGAATTCAAAAAGTTACTATGCTGCAAGGTAACTAATTTTCTCCGTGTATATAGAAGAAAAAAATGGCAAATTCAGTGTAGCTCATTTTTCTTTCCTAAAGCCATAGACTGCACTTAAAACAACATGTGCTTTTTAACGAATAAACACGAAATGGGATCTTCAAAACTGATGACAATTTTTACCAGAATGTTAATGTAGCCCCACGAGAGAGCGTGAAAATACTGTAAAGTATGCAATTTGCGTGACTATTTATGTTTATGACGTCAGAAACATGCAAAAATTAGTAAAAAAATGTAGTGCGAGTTGCATGATTTAAAATTTTCTGATTACTGCTACGGGAGCTTTGGGTTTTGAGACAAACTAAAGTTATTTGTGTATAAGTCCCATCAAGTGTTTTGTAATATATAAATGCTTGTTTTCTTCTGGTCTATTCCTTTAATTGTAACAGACATGCATTTTATATATATAAATCAACATTAGTATATGCCATGCACTGTGGAATAATGGATTATTTATTTGTCCACTGCTCGATTCAGTTCAATGATGGTGCTTTCCTTTTATTTGTTAATTTTGAAGTTACTTATTTGTATATATTTAAAATGCGATTTTTCTCCCATAATTGTTTTTATTTATAACAAAAAAGTTCAGACAGTATTTTCAGTGTTAAATTTGTTGTAAAAAGAAATAGTAATATTATTTAATTAATTTGACTATACCTTTTACTAAAACTAACTTAACGTTTTGTTTATTGGGTACATTCGTGATTGGTGATTAGGTATATAGAATAAAAATTGCATTTAAAAGTACATATATATTATACAATTATTTTAAAGCTTCTAAAAAAAAAAACTTTGTATAGGAAAACTCACATATATACGCAGTTTTATTATCCTGGAATGATATAAAATTATTACAAAATTGTATACGTCATTATGGTATTTCAAGTTGACTTTAACTATATAGTAAAATTGTATTTAATTAAAGAGACTCATCATCATCATCATCATAGGTCTGTTGTTTATATAGTAGGACAAATCACAATCTTTACTTTACCTAATATACCTGCTCTCTCTCTCTCTCCAGCTCTCCTCATACATCTGCCATTTCCTCAAAACACGCTATATAAGGGGTTTCATCTACATCATCAAAAAAAAAAAAAAAAAAAATCAACAAACAATGAAAAATTGATATTAAACAAGGGTATAAAAATTAGTGTAATTTGTGTAAGATAAACTATAATTAAAAACATCTAAAATACATAAAAACCAAGACCGTCTCCTTATATTGAAAAAACATTAATTATTTATGAATTATTACGTTGTTATATATATCCTAAAAAGATAGATGATACATTTAATTTTATAAAATTATTATTTTTATCATGTTATATATAAGCTTAAACAAATTAAATTAATTAAAGGTAATTTTACAGGTATGATATATTTAATATATTTTTTTGAAGTTTATTAAATAGATAAATTCTGCAGCTGCTATTGTTTTGAAAATTGATACGTTTGTTTTATTATATATTTTTAAATATTTTAATTTGATTTTTGAAACATGTTATTTTTATATTTTGCAAACATTTATTTGAAAGGGTGTATAATTTGTTTCGGTTTGTAAAACAAAATTACTAAAATTTTCCACTTTTTGTATAATTTTTTTTTAGAAAAGAATTTAATATTTATGAAAATGAATATTTTGATGGCATAATTTTCTGTGCAGATGTTCATATAAATATACTGGAAAATTGGTCATGTATAAAATGCCGAAAATGCGTATAACCTTTTATTTTAATATATTACGCTTTATTCCTTTATTATTATCATTTAATCTTTATAAGTAATTGATAAGATATCTCAGAGAAAAAGAAACAAAAAATTAAATTTGTTACTCATGGGTAAGTTTTTGATAAATAACGTAGAAAATTGTAATTTAAATTTATTATATTTATAGGAATGAAAGGCAGGAACAAAAGTGCCAAATAGGCATGTGAACTAAACCCTAAAGGTGCCACTTCTTTCTCGCTGAAACACGTAATTTATTCGTTGTCCAAATATCACAATTTTATTATACTATAATGTAAATGACAAAACAAATTATATGAATCTAAAGGACATTTTAAGATTTATCCTGAAGGACAAAAATTGCAATATTGCTGTAGTTCAATAAATAATAATAATAAAAAAAATCCAGGTCGGATTGATACCCAAAAGTCCTCAACCATAAAAGTATCTTAGAGTTTCCGCGTTGCAAAAGTTGCATTTTTTTATACATGCGGAAAGGGGACCTAATTCCCATTTTGTACCCAGAATAAAAATAATTAAAGGTATATTCCAAACAGCTTTTGTTTCTATTTAAAAAAGTATATAAATTAATAGAAATGATAGAAAATGATGGTGATTTTTTTACAGTCGGCAAGAAGATACACTTTAACCCCAATTTATTTACAAATATGCTATACTTAAAGCTTCCCATTGTATTTTATTTATTTTATAATATAATATTATATAAAATTACGATTTCCTTGAATAAGCATTTATATAAGATTACAACTAAAACTTTGAAATGATAATGAAAGAAGATGCTATAGCTTGCGGCACGGCATGAGGCAGCTGCTGTATGTCGCCTCTAAATATACAACCCAAAATGTAAGCAAACATCAACCCTCACTGCACTGTAATTTGTATCTCAACGCCGTTGTCAAATAACTACTCATCATCATATCAAAATATAAACATGATAATAAGAAAAAAATTAAGTTGTAAGACATTAAAATATTTTATTTATATATAGAGTATAAAAAAATGTTTACTGGTATGGCTAAAAAAATTTAATTATATATGTAGATTATGTAAGAATTTGCATCTGGTTTTGATTATAAAATATTTGTAGCTTTTTTTTTTAATTTTTTTTTTTTTTTTTTTTTTTTTGAGATTTTATTACTACTGCATACATTTTAAGGGGGTAGGTGACCAACTGATATCTCGCAAACTAGACGATCGCGAATTATAATATTAACACAAAGTAAAGTAGAAATGGTATACTTAAAAGTTTATTAAGTCAATTATTGTTAAAATATAGTTTTTTTTATTCATATTGTATTTTTGGTTTATTTATTAATTTATTTGTTTATTATTTATTTAGTTATTTATTTATTTTTTTTAAACTTTTATTTATTTATTTACTTATTTGTTTGTTTCTTCATTTTTTTATTTGTTTCTATTTGTTTCATTTGTTCATTTAAAAGTATATTATTGTAAGTACCACAATGACATCATGTTAAATATTTTAATATTACTTTCCATTCAACCAATTTCGTATGAGATCATTGAAAGTTCTAAGAATTATAAATTTTCATATTCAAGTAACAAAAACTTGTGAGTTTTATACTAAATAAATAAAGAAACTATATGTACTCAAAAACTTACATTGCTTTTGATCATTTTAATTGCAAAAACCTCTTTGATCATCATGGCTTATTATAATATACTTTTTTCTTCAAATATTTATAATATAAACTTTTTCTTTTATAACATTTCTTCTTACAAATATTGCATCATATACTTTACCATAGTTTATTTTATAACAAAGAATTTTAAATAATGCTTCATGCAAAAGCTAAAAGTTTTCACTGTAAAATTTATTATATAAATTAAAGGAATAGACCAGAGAAAAACATAAGTAGTTATATCACAAAACACTTGATGTTATTTACATAAATAACATTAGTTCGTCTCAAAACCCAACAGTAGCCCCGTAGCAGTGATCAGAAAATTTGATTTAGCAACCCTCACAACATTTCCATACTAATTTTTGCATGTTTCTGACGTCATAAACATGAATTTCACGCAAATGGCATACTTTACAGTTTTTTCACGCTCTCTCGTGGGGCTACATTAACATTCTATGGTAAAAATTGTCATCAGTTTTGAAGATCCCATTTTGTGTTTATTCATTAAAAAGCACATGTTGTTTTAAGTGGTCTATGGCTTTAAATAAAAAAAAATTAAATTTTTATATAATGAAGTTTTTAGTGTTTTTTATTATTATTATTATTAATAATTTTGTTAACTCTTTAATAATTATATGCAAGTCAGCATACTTACAGAGTTAGTAAAAAAAAATACAAGTAGAAGAAGCTGGTTGAGATTTATCTTATATATATGAGTTTCTTGTTTTTAAAATTCATTGTATATTATGTTATTTATTATTGTTCACACAATTCAGTCTGCATATTTTTATTTATATAATGTTCACCAGTATTTCACGACCAGAAAATGTTAATTTTAACTACACAGGTTTTATTGTTAATTTATATATATATATATATATATATATATATATATATATATATATATATATACATAGCAAAAATGTTTAGAAGAGAATTGGCTAGACATTTTTATTATGTTTCCGAGCTGCCAAAATATTGCATTAATTAATAATATGATGATATAACTTAAATAATAACAAATAAACTAACAAGAGACAAAAAATAAATATACCTTTTATATATAATAATTATGTCAGCTCATTTTCAATCATATTTTTTATTACATAACTTAATATTAATATTATACTGTATTTTATATTGCATAAAATGTTGTGCAGCATGCATAATTATTTATGCAATTCTATAATATTCAGCAACATTTATGTGAATAATATGTATACCTTTTTTTTTATATATATAACGAAAAAGAGAAATTATATGTCACTTACCTTAATTTCTTTCCTTCTTTAATTATCTTAAATATGATCGAAGACATGGCATCTATTAATTGATAATTAGTTATTAATTACACTCACATCAGTTTACTTTATAGACACATTTTCAACAAATTATAAAAATTCTGTCTATTTTTACAGTATAGTCCAGCACTGATATCAAACTGAACTCGCTCAAAACCTTCTCGATAAATGTAAACGCACACAGGTATTTTTTTTTTTCAGTATTTTATGCAAGCAAGTAGGTGGTACATGAAATGTTTGTGATGCGTATTTTTCTTTGCAGGCAGGATGTTGATAGAGTCAACTGCTCCATTCTTTTATACATCATGTGCTTGCATATGATTGAGTTTATTTGACCAAAAATTTATTTATATTTAGTATCTGGCAGTGAGATATTATACTTATAGAAGTGTGTATAGTTTGGCTACTGCTTTCTTGCATGATGCATCATGTGGTTCTTTGTAAAATTGAGATATAAGTTTATTTATTCGTTTAATTTTTATATAGATGAAGACATTATTTTTATGTGTTTATAAATTATGTTTAGTGATGAAAGTGCAAAAAAGTAAAATTGCAAGTTGGATTTTAAGTCATGATTACTAAAAGAGACAAGAATATAAAAAGGTAAGGCAATGACATTTCTAATATTATTGTTTAAAAAATATATAAATAAATAATAAATCGAGCTGGAATATAGGGACTTCAAAAAAACACCCATTTATAATGTTGTATATTTTGATGCACAATGAATGAAAATTCATATCACTGCTGTCGACGTATAATGAATTTATTGGATGAGCTTAATTCGTTATAACCATTATATATGGGGCACCACACTTAAAAAATAAATTGCCTAATTAATACTGAATAATTTCAGTATTGTATAAAGAGCATAAATTTTACTATTTTAAACAACTTAAATATTATACTTTGTATAGTATAATTACTTGAATAAATTATTTTATAATGCATAATTGTTTTGCTGCATTAAGCTACCATATAATTATTACGTAATTATTTTTGTGTGCATCAGGTATCAACTCTTTGGACAGGTGTTATGAATTATATATAACTGCATGAATTAAATGCAATTTTAAATATTATAAAAGAAATGTATCTTTATTTCCAATCTCTAATACAATCTAAATGTAATAACAATATTACAAATATAACTAATTTACAGTATATCAGCGGGTGCCAAAAAATTGGCACCAAAATTGACCTATAATTACGTTTACGTGATGTACAGGTACAGTATTGTATTGTATATATAACTGCTATATATATATATATATATATATATATATATATATATATATATATATATATATATATATATATATATATATATATAATTATATATTAATAAAATATGGGAGAAAATTGATTCGTATACAATATTAATATCATAAATATAAAAACATTTATGCAAAAAAAAAAATCAATGTTATTAAAATTGTTTATAAACGAAATAGTAATAAAAAATAAAACAAGAAGGCATATAAACTAGAAAAAAAAGATAAAATGAAAACACAATAATTTAAAAACTTAAAAAGAAAAAAGTAAAATACTAAATTTGCGTATCGAATATAGATAATATTTATGTATGTTTATAGTATAATAATACAGATATAATCAATATAAAAAGTAGGTAGCAAAATTTTATATTATATATATAAAATTATATCATTTATTTAAATCAAATTTAAAATTATTATTATATAATATAAAATTGTTGTTAAAACAAAAGTAAAAAATAAAATGTTCTTTACTTGAACAGCTGTGTATACATAAAATTTTTTTAAGAAGAATATTTCACCATAGAAATTTTATCTGCACAAAAGAATCAGAAAAAATAAAAAGGATGCTGCGTGTTATAAGATGAAGTGGAGGCGGACCAAAAAAAAAAAAAAAAAAAAAAAAAAGATTCCCACACACACAAGAAAAATATATTATATTTAAATTCCTGTAAGTTAAAATAAATATCCATTTTATTGAAAATTATATACATATATGTGAATAATAGTTTTTAATATGAATTGTTATTTTATGATTATTTGTTTTATTTTTTTTAAATGAACTTTCTTAAAAATGATTGATATTTTTTGATGAATGATTTGGTGAAAGGAGTTAAAAACAATAGTTGTTTTTTTGCACAATTTAAAAAAAAAATGATAAATTGATATAATATACATAAATCATAATGTTAACGAATTGTTATTGAAAATTAACGGGAAAATATATATTATTAAAAATTAATTATTCATTATATTATGATTTTGCAGATTTTAATCGGTTATATACTCAGAATTAAAATTATAATTTTCTTATATTTATAGTTCACAGTTATTTTTTTGTTTTGAAACCCTAAACCAATGAATAAATAAATCTGGTGTATAAAATATACATATAAAGCACATAGAACAATATATAATAAAAATGTTAGGTATCTTGATATATAAATTAATTTTGGCTAACTCATGTTTAGGGCCTATAATAATGAAAGTATAATACAGTTCATTGTAACTTCGTTGCGGAAATAGTTTTTGAATACTAATTCGTAATAAAATAAGAATTATGTTAGATGCTTAAATCCATATAAAATTGAAACCCAATATCAATAATGGAGAGAGAGAGAGAGAGAGAGAGAGAGAGAGAGAGAGAGAGAGAGAGAGAGAGAGAGAGAGAGAGAGAGAGAGAGAGAGAGAGAGAGAGAGAGAGAGAGAGAGAGAGAGAGACCAATAATTGTGTTCAGGAGAGATTGCGATTTATTATAGGGAAATTATGCATTAAAGTATAATCCTTTGATATTAAATGTTGTCGCTAAATAGGTATACAATGCCTTATCAAGCGTTATAGAGTTGTTTCGTATATTTAATCAAATATCTTTAATTATCAAGTAAATATAATGCAACGAAAAAATCACTAGAAAAGTTACTACAAATTTTGGCAAAAAAAATATTATGTTTATATTGCAATTATACTCTGATATTTAATTTTAATTAACCAAGGCAAATTTAATTAGGAAATAGAATCATAAATAGTAATTTTTGAGCATAAATTTTATTCACGCCTGTCTATTATAGATAATTCAAAAAAAAAATACTTATAACAATAATATTTTTAGAGGTGTATTGTATAGCATAATATATAAAATAAATCAATACTTTGTTTTTCAAATAGCAAAATGGCCCTCAAAATTTCCTATTTTCAATTATTTAAAAATAACTACTTAAAAATTTAAATATTTAAAACATATTATATAATAAGAAGGAAAAGAATCTGATATACACACTCACACACACACAAACAAAATAGATCAAAATACCCATCTCTCTCACTTTATCTTTTCTTAAAAAAAATATAATAGATTAAAAATATTATCATATTTTTAAATCTAACGTTACCTGCATACATATATACATAATACGGTGCATCTTCTGACATTTCTGATTAATTTTGTTGTGAGTAGTAAAGGTGAGATTTAAATCCATATTATAATAAATAATTCCGGCAGCCTAAAATTCAAGGTATACACATACAACATGTATAGGATTTGTCAAAAACGTCATATGTGTAGAGAAGAGAGAAAGAAAAATGTTAAACACCATTAGAATGCATATTTGAGCAAGAAAGATGCATTTTTTTTATTATAAGATTTTTTTTTTTTTTTTTTTTTTGATGTGTCATGTTTCATATACAACGACCTCATAGCATGATGTTTTGTAATTCTTTGTTTGGATTTATTTTAATTGATTATAATTTATTATAGTTTTATGGGAAAATGACAAATTAATTCATGTATGAGAAAAATTACATGGATGTAGCTTTTTGATTATCATTATTATATTCTTATTTCGTGTCATTCTAAATTAATTAAGTAAAAATATAACAGTTTTTTTTAATACCTTCTAAAGTGTTTTTTATGTGTCGTTTTTTGACCTATGCACAAAAAATTACGTATATAATTTTTGTATGCATTAAGTAATATAACTATTATGTTATTTAATAATTATTTATTTATTTTCCACCATTTTATACGTTAACAGTAAAAATAAGTTTAAAAAAAAGTATTTATGTAATAATAATAAATGTTTAGTTGGAGGGAAGGGTGCATCTCGAAATTATGTTGCTAAATTGTAATAAAGTAAATATTTATGTTATAAATCATAAATGTTATGTAACAAACTCACTTATACATAAAGTCACTCATGGTCGGGTTATACATAAGGGGAGACTCACAATCCTCAGTCGGGTCTGCTGATGGTATTGTATCACGTGGCCCTTTTTTGAAGGAAATAAAATATGGTAGCAAAATATTTATAAGCCTGATCATCATAAGACTCACTTTATTTTACTTCTTTATATATATGTTGCGAAGATATGTAAAAAATAATAATAACAAATCATATTTTACGATTTAATTTGGTATTAAAACACAAGAAGAAAAGAAATTACTGAATTCAAAATGTATTTATGCCATGCCATACAGCATAACTTTTGCTGAACTGGAACCTTATATTTTTTAATTATGCTGCGTATACTATATATTAATATATGCATAATAATACATGTTTAATATTTGTAACTAATATTATTTGACATTATATTTTCTATAATACATAACAGCAAATTTTTATTTATTAAAAAAATATTGTTGCAATGGATTTAGTATAATTATTATGCATTTACTTTTGTACGTTCAAATGGTTTGTTACCTTAATTTTGCAATGCTTTTAAAGAATGATAAAAAAAAAAGAAGCTAAAAATGCGAATGGCGATGATGTGAATTAATATTCTCTCTCTCTCTCTCTCTCTCTCTCTCTCTCTCTCTCTCTCTCTCTCTCTCTCTCTCTCTCTCTCTCTCTCTCTCTCTCTCTCTCTCTCTCTCTCTCTCTCTCTCTCTCTCTCTCTTCTTTTTCCCCACACACGTATAAAAAATTACCTCACAATAATGAGCAACAAATTGAAAAAGTTTCTCCCCCTCTCTTACTATATAAGCAACAGGTGATTATGACTTTTACAACGAAAAAAAAAAAATGATAATATTTTTTTTCTGCTTATGCTTGATCTTTAAACAAGTTAAGAGCAAAAGGTATATAATTAAAATTGAAAACTAAAATTATGTTCATGTAAAGATGGAAAAAAAAGATCACAAAAACAAAAAGAGTAAACATGTATAAGGTACTGTCTTAAGTCATTCTCATGCGAAAAGATAATTATATGCATAAGTTAAAATAAACATATATGAGAAAAATATTCTATAGTTTGGTGATGTGTGTTTTTTGATATGCAATTATGGTTTTTACCATGAATGAAAATTATGTTGTTGTTTTTTATATAATGACTAAATAATGGATGTATATATTTTTTAATAGAGTAATGATAAAGATTTAGCATGCACATAAATTTTATTTTTTAACTTACCATAAACATAGAGACTTCCCTTTTTTTTAATTTTCACGTGTAAAAAAATTGCAATTTAAAGTTCCCTTGTATGGTTCTCACAAGAAACGGGTAAATTGTAAGATATGGAACCATCATACATTCACCTATAACATCTCCGTTAACTTTTTTGTACCGTCACAAAATATGGGCTTAAAAAATTGAAAATTACTCAACTTTTGGAATCCATTACGTCACGAAATCCCAGAAATTGTAAAGAGGGTTGCTTTCTTTACAAGATTCATCCCAAGTTTTGTGAGACTTCTGAAAAGGGTTAAATGTTTATGTGTACCATATATAGACATGTATATAAGTCTATGACGTATACAGTATTTATATTGTCCAATTTTTTTATTTATCTAATGAGTATTATATATTTATATAAAAATATTTTTTTTAAATATAGGATCCCTAGTATGACCTTTTGAAAGTTTTATAAACCTAAGCTATACCTTATTTTGTCTGTGTATTCATGATGTAAATTTCAATACCCGTAAGCATTATATAGAAATGAAAGAAACAAAATATTGAAATTATTTATATATATACCAGTGTTATAGGACATTATATGGTGTAGAACATTTTCAAAAAATTCATATAATAATTAATTAGTTTTTGCAAATTGAACATTTTGACCCCACACAATTTTTCCACTAAAGTATATTCATGCTTCATGCACATGCATATATACACAAAAAAGAAGTAATATTAAATAGTATCACTATATTAATGCATACATAATAAAACATTAGAATATTCTAACTTTAAATCAAATTACTCAGTTTCAAGCCTGTATGCTTTAAATAATTGCTATAAATAAAATCCACTATCGTTTATATTTAAGCCAATAAAAAGTTATTTACTTTTGTTATATATATTATAGGAAAAGCTGAGTAAGAGAGTGATAGATATTTGTCACGTTTAATTTGACTTGAATTAATAAATTGTTATCTGAAAATGTCGTGTGTGGTGCGGTGATGCTGAAGTGGGCACTGATGACCTCCTAAAAAACACGTGTCAACACTTTTAAGTGTGAAAATAAAAATACCTAACGTATATTAAAGAATTAAGAAGGAAAAAAAAATCTAAACTAATTTATCGTTATATTATTTAATTGACTGTTTTTGTATAAGAGTCAAGTGAAAAATTACTCTTAATTTTCAAACTAAATTTAAGTGATACTCATTTATCTCTCATTTCAATATAAAAACGTGTTTAACACTTTTTTTTTTTTAAAAGTTTGTTAAGTGGTTTAAAAAAAGGTTTATCTGTTTCATAATATATTTTTCAATTTATTAAATGTTCAAGAAAAAAAAAATGATAAAATGATGTTCTGATTTTAATTTTAAAAGAAAAAAAAGTAATTTTTAAATTATATATACATTGTATTTTATTTAAAACATTTGCATTTTTTTAATCTCTCTCTCTCTCTCTTGTTCGCTACTTTTTGTAAATCATGACAAGATTTAAATTAATTTATAATATGATAAAAAAAGTTTGCTTTCTTATTTTTCAAATTTGTTTGCTTTATTTTCAGGTTGTAATGTTGTTATTATTATATAACAACAACAACAAAACTTTGCACTGTTTTTAATAATATAGTTTTCATAATCTAAATTCAATATTTCATATTTCATTCATTCTTTAAATTTTACATTAGATATAATCAGATATTTATCTAAATCTTATTTAGTAAAAAATCTATTACATAATTACATTTTTATAAAAATATTTTCACAGAGGTATAGCATAACAAATCAAACAAATTTAATACATTTTTTTTTTTAATTTAGCTCATTTAAAAATTTAATTCTTATTATTTTTATAAATTACATGATATATGATTAACTTACTTACATACATAATTTATTATGAGAATTTTGCATGTTTAATTTAATAACATACAAAAAATGGGGAGGGAGTCATTTTATTAATTGTTACTTAAAGGAAGACCAGAAGAAAACATGAACATTTATACCACAAAACACTTGATGCTTGATGGGACATACATTTAAATAACTTTAGTTTGTCTGAATGTAGCTCCGTAGCAGTGATCAGAAAATTTCGATTTATGAAGCCCGGCACAACATTTTTTACTAATTTGTGGATGTTTCTGACGTCAAAAACATGAATAGTCCGCAAATTGCACACTTTACAGTATTTTTACGCTCTCTCGTGGGGCTACATTAAAAATCTGGTAAAAATTGTCATTAGTTTTGTAGATCCCATACATATATATAGTGTTTAGTCATTAAAAAGCACATGTTGTTTTATGTGGTCTATGGCTTTTAGGTTTCAAAGTTGTTATTTTCATCATTGTTGAGCCAAAATTATCGATTGCATCACCAATGGTACTTTTCAATAATGTTAATCACCACTGAATATGCAACAATGAAACATGCATCAGACTTTTATTGAAAGTCATGTATCTTATATCTCTCCTAAAAAAAAAAATAATAATAATAATAATAATAATTTAGAAAAGAAAATACCTTTAAATATAAAATTGTTTTTTATAATCTGTAAT
>OX439136.1:6820477-6912977 GCA_949318235.1 Ecdyonurus torrentis
GTCATAAATATTTAGTCTTGTTAACCTCCCCCTCTCTGCTCCTAAGTTGATCAAAATTTTGGAGGAAATAGAAGAGGAAGGGGAGGGGGGCAATATAATCATTATAGCAATCAACTTATAAAAAATCTTATTATATAAAATCCATGTCTTTAAGTATCACATTTCTATTTCAATTTCATGCAAAATTAAACTTAAGGACAACTTTTATTACATAAATTTAATAATAATATAGTAATTCGGATTTTTTTTTTCTTCCAAACTTTTGTAATGAGATGTAGTATGTAAAATAAAATCATTTCTAGAAATATTTTTTTATGCGTTTTTTTTTTGTAGTATGTCACGTTAAATATACTGTATATATATATATATATATATATATATATATATATATATATATATATATATATATATATATATATATATATATATATATTATATGTATATATATATATATATATATACATACAACTTTATAAAACTATATACACGAATGCCTTAAAGCAAATAAAAAATTAAGCGTTTTCTTTTTTTTTTAAATCATATCAAATATAAAATTACTTAAAAATTATAAATTTAAAATCATAAAAATTTAAATTTATTATATTTTTTTATAAAAATTATTCAAAAGATTTATTTCTGTATTAAGAAATTATAAATATATGGAGATTGTTTTAAGATTTATATATTTATATGAAAAAAAAACTGGTTTTCTTTGGTTGCAATAAAAAGTATAAAATTATTTTTGCTGTAATAAAATGTATTTTAAAATAAAACAGTTAAATTAATTTTTTGAAGGGTATATAAACTAACTTTAGAATTATGTCTATATGTAATAAATTAATTAATCGATAATATATGCAGTAAAGTTTGAGTGAAAGAAAGTTTTTGTTTTCTTTTTTTCTTTCTTTCTTGCTTCTTTTTCTTTTCTCTTCTTTTTTTTTTCTTTTTTTTTTGTATAAAGTATAAATCCCTTACAAATTGTATAATTATACTGTAGTATAGCTTATGAAATATCACATTAATACCTGAATATAAATTGGTTGGCTTCAATGCATTTGATTTCTCAGCAACAACTTTAAAGATTATTGACTAATAAAGGAACAACTGTTTTGAAGCTGACTTAAAGCAATTTCCGTCACATCCGCTTCCGTTTCTACTTACTACGCATGTGCAGTACATCGAAACGGAAGCTAATGTGAGCGAATTCGCTTATAGTCAGCCTCAAAACAGTTGCCCCTTTATTAGTCAAATAGAAATTGTTGTATATCATTTCCCGCATCATCTTTTCGTTTGCAAAAAATAGCACTCATCACTGGAATAGTAAGCTCCATACTTATTGCTTAACTTATTTATGCACATCATGATGAATTTCAAATCAAAAAAATTTCATTTCAAAATTTGAAAAATTGCATAATGACTTAATATTTTAATATATTAGTATTATAATTGAACTGCGCATTATGAATGCTGATTCACTGCTATTTATAGTAAAATGATTAAGTAGTTATATAAAACAAACAAAATACTAACGATATACATCGAAAATTGACATTATTTATATGGTCTCAAAAAGTTTGGAGGAGAAAAAAAAAAGAACAAATAATGGTTAACGACGCATTTTAATTACACGCTCATCAAATTTTTGTATTAAAAGATACATTTTTTATTTTTAAAGGAATATTTTATTCAAATATTATTATTTAAATTTTATATATCTTATATAAAATTCTGATCTTGTAATACGTTTAAAATGATTTACATTAAAATATGCAAATTATTCGAGTAATAAAATATTTATATATGAATCCCAAATATGTATTTAATTAATAGTTCTATAAAAGCAGATTTTTAATACTATATAATATAATTTTATTTAAAAAAAATTTGCCCTTTTATTATTTTAATATAATATACTTGAAGAAAACAAAATCATAAGAGTTTAATAATAATTTTAATAACTTTAATTATCTTATATAATTTTTCAAAAGGTAAATAAAATTACCATGCAGGAACATGAAGATAAATTTTATACAAACATTTGTTGTTATATGTATGAAAATTTGTCATTGTTTTCATCATTATAAAAGACAATTTTTCATGTACATAAAAAAAACCCATGAAATTGTATCTTTTGATGAATTAAAAAATATTTAACTTTTACACACCTGCAGAAAAACAATTTTAACAATGATTAAAATTCAAAGGTATAAAATATATATATATAAATATTTTGTTAACTACTGCAGAAATTTGAAACATTTACTAATGACTGTTGTTTATCTATTAAATTTAATGTTGTTAAAAAGGCTTTTAATTATTTTAATACTTAAAAATTGTGTTAAATTAAGTATTTTGGTCGTTAATAATATGATACGGAGCTGATGCTGATTGATTTGAAATATATTTCATTTTATTTTTTATTTTTATAATTTTATGCTTTTAGAATGTTATAGTTTTGTTTTTATTATAATATATAAATTCTTTTTTGAAAACAACATTTATAAAAATACATAATTGTTTTTCTAGATTCTTTGATTCATTAATTTATATATTAAAGCAAATTATTATTACTATAGCAAAGATTATTGCAATGTGTTTTCGCAATCTGCAATATATACATTTGATAGCATAATATATTTAAAAAAAATCATGATGCCATCAAATTTATTGCTTCATGTGAACAGACCTCTGGGAGCAATTTTGCATCTTATATGAATGGTATATAATAATGAAATATCGTATCACAGTGTTACAGAAGGTGCTTACAATGGAGCTTATCGGTGATATGTTTTAGATAAAGGAGGAAATGCTTATTTATTGGGTCTTTGGGTCTTCATAATTTCTAACATTGCAAAACCATATTTTAACTTTTTTTTTTTTTTTTTTTTTTTTTTTTTTTTTTTTTTTTTTTTTTTTGCTTTTCCTGCTTCAAGGCAGGAAAAATTTTAGTAAGAGATACCACTCACTTTATGTTCATTAGCGCAAATTTGTAGTATTTATTAATTATTATTTAATTCTCTTTCTTCCTTTTTTAACATGCACAAACACTGGAGATAAGGTATTTGCATAGAGAGTAACTCATCAGTATTCTATATAGATTCACTTTATTAACTGCACTTTTATTATTATTATTAAGGTTGTTATTTTCTTATTCCGGGGTTAGAACGAGTTGTATGAACTTAACCCCGCGCCCCTTTCAAAAATATTTTAATTTTCAATGCTTTTGAAAATATCGATGATTATTTAATTTACTCTTTTACACGTTGAGAATATTAAAAGTTTAAAAAAAATCAACACTGATATAACTGAAAATATTGCATCTTGTGAGAAAGACTTTATATAGAACCATAAACAAAACTGAAACTTAATATTTCAATCTCTCTCTCTCTCTCTCTCTCTCTCTCTCTCTCTCTCTCTCTCTCTAATTTCATCTCTCCTCTTTATACCATACATAATAAAACAACTGCTCTACAAATATAGCAGCAACGAAATATAAAATGAAGCTTGATTTGTGTACAATGATTAGTCAGAACTATAACCTGATTATTGAGCCTCAAGCGACAACTTAAAACAGAAAGAAAAAAGTATCTTGTGTGTGTGTGTATATATATATATATATATATATATATATATATATATATATATATATATATATATATATATATACAGTATACTGTGTGTTATATATGCATTCCTCTCTTTCTCTTATTATACACACGTGGAATTTTAACACACGTGACCACACACGTGGTACCACGTGACTCAAAAAATAACTTAACACCTGTGAACTACATGCAAAAAAAAATGCATTTGACATTATCATGTCATTAACATATTTAACGGATTTTTTTATATATTTTAATTTATAGGTTAAATGCATCATTAATTAATAATTTATAGAATAAAGAAAAGCTTTATAGTGTTTAAATATAATATCCCGCATTTGTTATAACTTTTTAATTTTAAATTATGCTATTTTTCATTAATCATATATAAAATATTATTTATAGAGTTTAATATATTTTTAGTGACAATGCATATATTAAGAGAGAGAGAGAGAGAGAGAAGACGAGATAAGTATATATATACAAAAATGTTGGATGCAAAAATAGCTTTATAATTTCAAATAACTCTTAAATTTTGAATTATATGCAAAATCATTCCTAGTTTTTGCATACAACTGTAATTATGGTCTCTTTAAAAGTAATAATAATAAAATGTGTACTTGAAATTTCATTAATATATTAAAGAGATGAAATTGTACGATTATGATGCTCAAATTCAAAACTGTGCCTAAATTTTATAAATACTTGCATATTTTTGTAAGGATAATACTGTGTATAAACAAAAGTTGGTAAAAGTCCAGACCCTAAACTTAGGCTTTTGGATCCTAATGTGCACCCTTTAAATTAAAATTGGAACCAAATTATGTAATTATCAAGAAAATACAGATCTAAAACACTTACAATGTTTTTTAAAATAAGACATTTTTTAATTATATAGTTTATTATATTTACAACAAAAAATATACACGGACAACGTATAGTAATAATGCTGTTCGTAAACCCTGTTCTCTTGCACCAAAAAAATGCGCATTCCATTTGAATAACCAAAGGCGATCGTCATTTTAGGAGCAAAGAACAGGGTTTACGAACAGCATTCATTTATGCTATATTACTCATTTTCAGCACGATTTTTTCAAATACAACATAATCTATGATTAATTGTTTGTCAAAGCATAATTATTAGTTGTTATAATTTTATTAACCGTTATATAAAATGACATAAATGCAGCATAAATTACGCAATTTATTCTTTCCCGTGTAGAATAGAACATTTTTTTACTATGAAACTCTTTAATATTTTATGTATACCATATTAGAAACATACTCGTATAATATCATAAAATATTTATACCCATATGTTTAAAATAAAATTATATAAAAATTAACATATTTAAAATCTAACTCATTAATGAAATATGAAACTTCTCTCTTTTTCTCTCCTACACTTGACATTTTGTAACCACAAGAGACAATAAAGAAATTAGACTGAGCAATTAGTAAAAAAACGAGTTGACGTGACACTAAACGAGAAGTGTCACCAGGATTTAAAAATGATACACTATAACACAGCTGCAAATGTAGAGAAAACATATGAGAATTTGAACGAGGAAATAAAGTAGAGTGAGCCAAAACATTGAAGAGTGAGAGAGAAAATAACTCGTCGCATTTTAAGACTTTGAAAAAAATGTATGGCATTTACATTTGGATTCTTATATATTCATTTAATCTTTAAGGTTGATTTTTCAATTAAATTAAAATATATTTACAACTGTATAATCAAATTGTATGTTACTCATCATTGAGATGTATTGATTTTTTATTCAGAATGTGTGGGTTTTTAATATATGATCGCAATGATGAAATAAGTAAAAAATACAACTTTTTTTTGGCTAACAGTTTTCCATGCGGACAAAAATAAATTAGCAATAACTTTGCTGTAAACACAATTTCAGCAATATTTATTCATAATAACATTTTTTTATTAATAATTATGTTACGCAAACTCCATAACATAAACGCACATTAAATTACACATATCTTCATTACTAAAGAAGAACCCAAAATAAAAATCATGATGTGACAAAATGCAAAATTTTTAATTAAGTTTTGAAATGTTAAGTCCCATAGGGTTTAATGTTAATGACAACATTTTTTTTTTCAAACGTATTTCAATGATGCACTAATCTAAAATTTTTATCAGGGATAAGTTGACACGTTAAGCCTATAAATTGCTACTGAATTTGATGTCAGTATATAAACGATCAAAATTTGAAATTATCTACCTTCTTAAAGGAATAGACCAGAGAAAATCATAAGCATTTATATCACAAAATACTTGATGGGACTTACATAAATAACTTTATAGTTTGTCTCAAAACCCAACTGTAGCTCCGTAGCAGTGATCAGTGATCAGAAATTTCGATTTATGCAACCCGCACAACATTTTCATAAGTTTTGCATGTTTCTGACGTCATAAACATGAATAGTCACTTAAAATGCATACTTTACAGTATTTACATTTACACGCTCTCTCGTCGGGCTACACATTAATATTCTGGTAAAAATTGTCAACAGTTTTAAAGATCCCATTTTGTATACTTTTTTGTTCTTTTATATGGTCTATGGCTTTAGAGTAACAGTTGAGAGAGAGAGAGAGAGAGAGAGAGAGAGAGAGAGAGAGAGAGAGAGAGAGAGAGAGAGAGAGAGAGAGAGAGAGAGAGAGAGAGAGAGAGAGAGAGATTATGTGATGAGTTATGAAATCGTGATATCTAAGTTTTGGCACCCCTTATGTTTTATGAATCATCATATAATTATATATAATGTAAAAAGTAGAGATTAATATAAAATATATTTTTTTAACATGCTCTCTGCTCTGATGTATAATGAGCATCTTGAATTCAAGAAAAGACTCATAAGTTTTTTAAATATATAAATATGAGTTTAAAAAAAAATTTATCAAAACAAATTGCTGTCAAAGAACTAATGAGGCCATCTGATGCATAAAGAGAATATTAAATACATTTTTTTTTCAATTTTTTAGAAATGCTAATTTTCTCTAAACAATTTACTTTGGCAATTAAATGCATTCGTATGCAGACTTAATGTAAGAAATCGAGGGCTACGCGGCATTTTGGTACTAGCGCAATCTGCGCGGGTGCATTTTTGGCACATGTGCATTCTCCGCGCTCACCTTTTTTGAAACATCTTTTTACGCTTAGCCTTTACAGATGTGCCATTAGTAGGCGTGGCGTAAATTGCACATGTGCCAAAATTGCACCCGCGGAGATTGCACAAGTACCGAAATGCCGCGTAGCCCTCGTTGCTATAAACATATAAATACATGGATTTGTCATCATAAGACAACAGAGGAAAAAAATGAGATTACATGATCACATTAATAAACCTTCAAAAAAAGGTGGTATATAGTTTGCTTATAGGATGAGTTTTTATACGCGTTCGTTATAGATAGAACAACATAATAATGTATAGAGGCATGATAAATTATGAACGAAGAAAAGGCTATACACAAAATTTTAGGGGTTTATTTGATTTCATATTCTAAAAGAGAACCATTGATATGTGAATTTCTAACTTTTGAGTTCCCTAAGTATTTTAAATTAATTTTTTAAATTTAAAAAATGACGTCACGGGTGGCAACTTATGCATATGCGTGCATAGGGAAAGCTAACACCCATGACGTCATTTCGCAACTTTCAAAGATTTATTCAAAATTTAATGAACTTAAAAAAATAGAAATTCACATATTTATCGATTCAAAACAAAGTAATTTTTTAGACTATAATATGCAACAAAATTGCCCCTTATTATTATTATTTGTTTTTTTCATTTTATTCTTGTTTATCTTACATGTATATAGGTTTCAAAATTGAGAGGATTAGATGAGAAGGTATACAACAGTTAAAACATTTAATTATTCGAATACTATCTGAGCTGTTCTTTTAAACAATAAAAACAAAGTCATAAGGAAAGTCCTATACACAATTTGGAATAAATCTCACAGCTATTTCTTTTTATATAATCCTTCACGATGCCAACAACTATATATACGTAACAATCTTTTTCTCGTCTTCAATTTATATTTTTTTAATCTTCACGAAAAAACACAAAAATACTCACCACTTCAGCAGCTTGCAAGTGTGAAGATTTTTGAACGCCCACCCGCTGTTTTTTATTTTTCCTTTGTTTTATTGTTTCTTAGTATAAAAATTTTCTTCATCCGTGAAGAGAAATATAAATAAATAATATTACTCTGTTTTTTTTGTTTGCAGCTTTTTTTTTTTTTTTTTTTTTTTTTCATTTTAAATAAATATTTATTCAGGTTTGTATTTAAAAAAAGTAGACAAAAAAATTACCATAAAAATAAGTTTAAAATAAAAACTTTTTAAAATTTATGACGTTTATTTTGTAACTATTATTCTATTATATAAAAAGAAAGATATATAAATATAAAATAAAAGTTAAGTAAATATTAATATAAACTTTATATTTTATTTGTTTTGCTTTTATTAAATTATAGTTAAATTTCGTTGGTGCTTCTTTATTTTATTTACTTTTATAACACAGGTGCAAAGCTTTTGGACATTATAATATATCCAGTATTAACCCTTGGTGGTCTTTAGAAACTGTAGAAATAAAGATCCATTATATAAGAAGTGCTCTGTTGTATATTATAAATGTTTAAATTAGAAATTGGTACCATTTTGGCCCTGATAAATTTTGACATATTTTTCTGTGCGTATATAACTTTTTCATAGCAATCGGTGATTTAATAAAGGACTTTCACCAATCAAAAATATTTTTAAAATACAAATATATAACAAATGCTTATTATTATTATCTATATATATATATATATATATTTATATATATATATATATATATATATATATATATATTTATATATATATATATATATATATATATATATATATATATATATATATATTTTTTTTGCCACATAAATACGACCTCTAACTTTGAATTATTACTATTCGTTTCTTTAAAAGAAAAGTAAAAATATAATTATTATTAAGTTCTTATTTTTTTACATTCGCATTTCTCATATAAAATAAAAAATTATAACCGATTACATTGTTATTATTTCACTTTTACTTATAAGTAATTACAAAATGATGTAATCAAAACTATACAAAGCACAAGTGTACATTAAGTCAATTACTTTATACATAACAAAAGGTTTAAAAAAGTTAAAAAAGATTAATCTGTATAAAGGAACTTGTAATGTATTAAAACAACAACACGCTGTGTATGTATATATATATATATATATATATATATATATATATATATATATATATATATATATATATATATATATATATATATATATATATATATATATATATATATATATATATATATATATAATGATAAAGAAGTAAAGAGATGAGAACTGACGTATAGTCATGAACGAAACATCACGAATATAGTTATGCGGGAGTGAAGAGTCATTTCTCTTTTTTTCTTTCTTTCTTTCTTTTTTTTTCAATATTATATACATAGACATATATAAGCTAAAAGTAAGAGTGTAATTTTTTTTAATGTAATAGTTAAATCATTTTTTTATTCAGAGTATAAGTATATGCAGTGGATACAAATAATTTTTAAACGCGGAGCAAATATTTTGCATTGCGAATTAAATTTGTTTGCTTTGACGAAAAATTTAATGTTTTTTATTACACATATATTGCACATATATTGCACGCAATGAAATTTATTACAATATACTGATCAGTAAAAATCAATAAATTTGATTGCACGTAGGATTTTTTTTTTAATAATAATTAACGATTTTTATTGGGCGAAATCAGGCTACAGAACCTCTCAATTTAAGCCAACTATATTTAACAGTACAGTCAGTTACAATATTTAAATTAGTATAAATACAAATTTCAAATTTCATGATGTTAATGTTTTGTTTTTTTTACTTATATTTTTATAGCACAATTGATAAAGATATATACTTTAATGAAAATCTTTACAAATGTGTGCCTTCGTAGAGAGAGAGAGAGAGAGAGAGAGAGAGAGAGAGAGAGAGAGAGAGAGAGAGAGAGAGAGAGAGAGAGAGAGAGAGAGAGAGAGCAAATTTAAATAATGCTGCATTGAAGAAAAAACTTTTAAATACGTTTGCTATATGGGCTATATTTTTAAATATTAATAAAATATCCGCATCATTTTATTGAAATACACGTATCGGAAATCAAATTGCAGTTTTATATTGTATAAGTAAAAAGTGAAAATTTGAAATGTCACATTAATCATTATTCAAATATATTTTTTTAACTTCTACCATACGGACAGTATTTTAATATGTTGCTAAAAAATATAAGAAAATTAAACCTCTATATTTACTCTGTGTTTGTATATATTGAGGTAGCTGCTCTAATGGTTAGCCTGTATGACCTGTCTATTGTATTACGAGTGATGTTTGGGTGTTGTCTCACTTGAAACTTATTGGTACTTGAGAAAAGTAATGGAAAAGAACATGTAAAGTGTGATCTAAAGTTTAAACAATTAGAAGTGTGGTATAAATCTTCTTCTTTTTGTATATAAGTTCCGGATATAACCAAACAAGGATTTGCTTTTTTAAAGATGCAACATTTTTTTTTTAATACCTCTCCATACAATCGAAATGTCAAGGGCTTTTAATGTTTTTTATTGCATAAGATTGCAGTTAAATAAATGTTAATAAAAATAAATAAATGACGAACAGACAGACAGATCAATAATAATTATACAATCAATCAATATAAAATGAAAAAAATTAAATAAAATTTTAAATACTCATACAATAGTATCTGCAGCATATAAACAGATTGTATAATAGCCAGTTTTAATCTTATATAGAGAAAGTTCAGAGGTTACAACATGGCTTCTTCAATGTTAGATAATAAGAAGAACTGTCCATAAACTCACATATGATAACCCAAAGCCCTTCCGTAGCCCCGCAAACTCGAGATCATCCTGAGAGATTGCAATGATACGGGAGTATCATTTACGTCATAGTTACGGCTTTACTATAGAAAATGTTGTAGCGGGTTGCATATCTCGCAGGATGAGCGCAAGTTTAAGGGGCTACCATGGGGCTAAGGAAGGGCATAATACATATATGTGAGTTTTTGAACAGTTCGTCTCATTATCTAACACTGAAGAAGCTATGTTGTAACCCCTCTTTCTACTTACGAAATAGATTAAAAAGTGATTTTAGCAAGTATACGTACAAGGGTTGACTAGAAAATTGTCGTTACTCTCTGCAAGCTTTATTGATGATAGATCGACATGGGGTGTGACGTGTATACAATCAATGCAAGGGAGAAAAACGTGAAGAATTTTAATGTGTCTATGTACCGCATGAAACGTGACAAATTTGTAAAATTTTCATCAATATATTTTCTTATATAAATTAATTATTAAATTTATTTTTCTCTCTCTATATATATAAATTTAATTTACTTTTATTATGATTGATTATTTTTGAAAAGAGCTTTTTGGATTAAAGGAATGTCAGTGTTATTGAATTAGTTTGAGCGAGTTTGAAGAAGGGAGAGAGAAAGAGAGAGAGAATGCATTACAAATTAAAGACATTTTCCAATAAAATTTCCCTAAAGCCTTAACATTGAATTCATATGCAGGGATGGAAAGATAATTTTGGATTCTATTTTAATCAAAGCGCATTTTATGCATTTCTATACTGATTTTATGTGCACAAAACCTCGATCTCAAAATTAGCAGATGCCAAAATAGGATGAGAGATTATTTCAACAAGAAGCACCACCTTTTCTCGGATTCTTATATCAAGTTATATAGGAATAAAATTTAACATGTGATAACTTTAATATAACGTTGATTACCTGTACACGTTTGAAAAATTGAAAAAGTTTGAATATTTTGGGAAAATTGTTTGAGAAAAAAGGGGTTCATCTGCTTGCGAAAAAAACTCTGATCTTTGTTAGAAAAAAATATGACAAAATGACAAAACGTTATTTTATATTATTATATATTTAAAAAACCTAAGATAAAAAAAAATGTTCAAAATGTATCTATCGTATAATATAATACTGTATGTACAGTACACGCATCCTCATTGCGGGTTACATATATAATACTAAAGAAATAAAAATGTTTAAAAGTGTAAATAATAATTATAATTATTCTGATACTCGCATTTCAGTGCCCATCACAATTTAAAACTGCACGGAAATTTTTAAAATTCACAAATTGTTCGCAGTTATATAAATGTAATTCTTCAGTGCAATCCAATAACTGAAAAACGTTTAAACAGTAACTTTATGTTGTACACAGTATGATGCTATATTACTATAAACATTATTTCTTCAGTGAATAGCAGTTTAGCTTGTTACATAAAAAACTGTATATCTAAGAAATTTATTCTATAAAAAACGTCTGATTATAAAAACCTTTATTTAGTTATTTTTTTCCGTATAATTAAAGCAATAGACCACATAAAACAATATGTGCTTTTTAATGAATAAATACGAAATGGGATCTTCAAAACTGATGATAATTTTTACCAGAATGTTTATGTAGCTCTACAAGAGAGCGTGAAAAAACTGTAAAGTATGCAATTTGTGTGAAAATTCATGTTTATGACGTCAGAAACATGCAAAAATTAGTATGAAAATGTTGTGCGGGTTGCATAAATTGCATTTTCTGATCACTCTGCTACGGGGCTACTGTTGGGTTTCAAGAAAAACTAATGTTATTATTTATGTAAGTCCCATCAAGTGTTTTGTGATATAAATGCTTATGTTTTTCTCTGGTCTATTCCTTTTTAAATATGTTGTTACATTACATTATTATGTTACATTACTGTAAAAATTCATGATAATAATGATTCTATTTTAGCAACATTTATGCTATATAACATAAGAATTATCAACTATACAGCATAAATTACATTTTATTTTAGTTTTAGCTGTATGTAAAAAGCCAAAACATATATTTCTAAAATAAATTGGGTTTAAAAATTTAATTAAATATATTTTTAGCTTCAATGTTGTTTTATATATATTATTAACATTATTTATTTTCAATTTATTCTTATAAATATATATAATAGAATTAGCATTAAATAATAATAATTAAAAGAAATAAACAAATTTATTTTATTTATCTATATCAAACAAAATCACAATAACATTAGTCTTTAAATAAATAATAAATTTTATTTTAATTGATAATCGTTTTGTTTTTTTGTTTGTATATATTATATAAGTTAGATTTTGTGCATAAGTTTAAATATATTTAAAGTAAAATAAACAAGAAAACGAGTAGAGTTCATAAATTGTTTTAATAGGACCTTGTCTCTTTTTATCAAGAGTCACAATCAATTTGTGACTGCTTCTGCTTTGAGAGAGAGAGAGAGAGAGAGAGAGAGAGAGAGAGAGAGAGAGAGAGAGAGAGAGAGAGAGAGAGAGAGAGAGAGAGAGAGAGAGAGAGAGAGAGAGAGAGAGAGAGAGAGAGAGAGAGAGAGAGAGAGAGAAACGAAGACAAAAAACAATCATTTTTATTTTAAGAAACGGACACGGCATGTAATGTTGTCGCATTTTCTTCTCTCTCTCTCTCTCTCTCTCTCTTTCTTTCTCATGTATAATAATAAAGTTAAGATAAAAATCTTAAGAATGAAAGAGAGAGAGAGAGAGAGAGAGAGAGAGAGAGAGAAAAGGATGGAATTAAAAAATATTTTTTTATTCTTAAAAAAAAAAAAAAAAAAAAAAAAAGGATTAAGTGAAAATATTTACCCCCGCATGCGTGGTTTAAAAAACATCGTCGTATCTTTCTTTTTTTTTTCTTTTTTCTTGGCGCTGAAGCAACACCGATCTAAAATAGAATCTTTGCTGACAGGACTACACTACACTCTACTTTGCTTACTGTCTGTCTACTTTAGCTGCTGGCACTGTTTGTAAAAAAAAAAAAAAAAAAAAAAAAAAATGAAGCAAAGTAGCAAATGACAGAATAGTTATTGAAACAGATTGCCTATTACCCGAAACTTGAAAAAATATACCAAAACATCAAGTTGAAATAATAAAAAGAGAGACAAATTTTAAAATTAGACTCCCAGTAAAAAAAAAAAAAAAAAAGCATATAAAATAAATATATGTTGTCAGAATTACAGAAAATTACTACCATCAGTGTATAACTTTTTATGTCACTTCATAAAGAAAAAAAAAGTGAAAGGGATGTAAACATTTTGTCACTTTTTTACATGCTGGTTTTAAAATCTGTTTTCATTTTATATTTTATAATTGTATTTTTTTTTTACAGTTCATTATTTGTGTTTGTTAGAGGCTTGTATTTTGTGTAAATAATAAGTGCTCTTGTTTGTTTGTTTTTTGAAGGCTTTTAAATGGAAATAAAATATTCAATGTCATTTAATTGTGTGATAAATTAAAGATTTTGTGTACATAGGTATGGTATTATATTCTTTTCTCCAGCTTTTGTTTATTTTTATCAAGTTATTTTGTGTTGTTAATTATATTTGCATAATGTACAAGGCTATATTGGAGAGAGAGAGAGAGAGAGAGAGAGAGAGAGAGAGAGAGAGAGAGAGAGAAGAGGAGAGGAGAGGAGATTTAAATTATTTATGCATTAACTATTTATTAATTATTTATGAATATAAGGTGGAAACTTTCTTAAGGTAACTATTGTCTCTGTCTATTTAACTTCAAAATATTATGACTTCCAACACAATTGTTAGAACACAGAAAAAAGTTGTTTAGTTATATAATATGAAGTAATGCCTTCTCATTGTAAATTCAAATACATGCTATATATATCATGGGTATTTGAGAACAATTTATATAGAAGCAAAAACAATAATAATAATTCTTCGTCAGTATATATTGAGCCTATATAACATATTATTTTTACGTATATCTTGACACACTAAAATTTACAATATATAATTGAAGATTAGTAGATATTTAATTCAAAATTAGTTGAATTAAATATGTTTATGCTTCTTTTAGCAGCTTATACTATTTGGTGTTGGGAGTCTTCTGCATTTATATCATATTTTGCAGCAGAGCAGATTCTTAAGATAAAAAAAAATATGGCTTATTTGCTGTACAAAATAGTTGTAAAAACATCTCATCAGTTTTTATGTCTCTTATATACTTTCCGTAACTATTATGTACTGGTACACTTTCTTTAAATATTATTATAAATTTATAATTTATATAAGGACACAAGTATAAAGTTATTTATAAACAAACATTTATTGATCACCAAATTCATGCCACACATTTATTTATAACTCAGAACTCTACTTGTATACTCAAAAAAGCTTTTACTTTCATCACTATAGCACAACAAAACTTCTTATATTTTGAAACATTAAAAAATACTCTTCCTTAAATTATATCTAATTTCTATAACTTTCAAAACATAATAATACTTATTATATATTATAAAAGAAACAAAAAAACAAACAAATGATATACAATAATCAAAAGCTTATAATATATTAAAACAAAAACCTGTCTTAATCAAGTTCAACTAATGGGTACCTAACTCAAAGTCAATACCTCCCAAAAACGTCAATTCAAAATCATCATTAAAAAAAAAAAAAAAAAAAACTTATAGATATGCATAAACATAAAATTTGATTCGTCAGTAACTCGCGTACATGACTTAGCTAGAATTTATTTGATGGCTTAATTATCATGATAGAGGACATTTTAAAACGCTTTTCATTTTTTTTTCTTGAAGCATTGAACGAGCTTCTAATTGCTTATACAAAACAAATAAGATGCTAAAAAAAAAAAATAATAATAAATAAAAAAAAAAAAAAAAAAGGCAGCTGATGAATTGTCTAGACCCTTTTTTTTTTCTTTATAGTCTTAATATGAAATTACTTTTTTTTTTATCATATAATAATAAGACGATTATGAACTAATAGTTTTTATATATAAGATTGAAACTTCAACAGTCCAGATTTTATAATTTATACACTGAGAAAAACGTGTTATAATATTATAATATTAATGTAAGAATGTTTTGTAAAATGTTTAATCGTTGAGTTTTATTTCATTACAATTTTTTTTTCTTTTCTTAATATTTTGATAAACTTATAATTTTTTTGTGTTAATTGAATCATTTTTCTTTCATGTGTCGTTTAATTTATTTATTTTTTATTTTTTTTTTTTTATTATTTTTTTTTTAGGTTTGTTTTTATGTTATGGGAAGAATCAGTGTTAATACAATCATATATCATTACAAAATAATCCTCAACTGGATCATATATGGTTTTCTCTCACAGTTTAGTATTTTAGATCAAGATGAACCAAAATATTTAAATTTATGGGGATGGTAAGAAATTAAAATTCAATGCAAACTCTTAATTTACTTAAGGTTCTAAATTTTAGACGAAGTAATAATGTTATTTTATAAAAATTGATTCGTTCATATTTTTCAAAGTTCAGGTAAGTTTCTTTGTAGGTCCAGCCTAAACGATTTAAATTTTTTTTTTTAAATGAATATGATCAGAATAGAATCTTGTGTCTCCTTTGCTTAAACGCTTATCAAACCGCGAGTATGCCAATGCCAATTATTTTAACTTACATTTTATTTATTTTAAGGTATTTATCAATTTACTATTTTTCTAAATATCATATATGTAAATTATTAGAAGTTGCATATAAATGCAGGATTTTCTTTTTAGAAGGTGCCTGTATATAAATGTCATGATTTTTTATATACATTATTGTGCATACTTTTTACATACCTTGTTCCTACTAGCTCGCAGATATACTTTTGAGTTGTGTTTTTTTGCAGGTGATATGCAATTTAAATTGTTTTAGGAGTAAGCAATTGAAAGTTTAAGATCTCAATATAAAATGTTAATCCCTACACTGGGCCAAAATTAACATAAAACTATAATAATAAAATAGTAATAAATAATTATGTAATATATAAATGAGGTAGAGGCGTACATTTTGTCGAGTCTCAAAAAACTCTTTATCTAATATTTATATATTTTTTCTTATACCTTAAAAAATAACCATCTTTTGATAAAAATAAAACACAATATTAATCATTCCGTTTTTAGTATAATATAAAAATACTCATAAATTTTAAACTATAACTTTTTCTTTCAGTGTACAAGTATTTTATTTCCTTGACAAATTATATAAGTGCTTTAGTTGTTATTTAGTTGTTTATTTTAACATATAGCTTATACGTAACCACCATTACATTATACAGAGCTGTCTGTCATATTATATATATACTATTGATATGTAAAAATGTATCTTTATATATATATATACATACTCTTTTTTTATATACTTGAATATCATTACTTGTGAATCAAGGTATGGTTAATTACGCCACCAAAAATTTATTTCAATATGAATAAGATATAAAATAATTAAATTGAAAATATGATTTCTGATAAATTTAATTAATAAAATTAATTACGTATTTCTATGGTTTTTAAGATATATAGTCAATCAAATTTGTTTATATATATTTCAATATTCAGTGATGTTTTTGTACATAATAAACCCACGTGAAGGAATAAACATTGCGTAAATTTTAATTAACGTTATTCATTTGCAAACTTTAAATTCATATTTACGTTTTTTTTTATCATTATATTTAAATAAATGCATAGTGCTATACTTTGTGTTTTTATAATTTTTATTTAAATTAAGCGGTCAAAATGGTTTAAGGCAATCTGATGGGGCAATGAAGCTTTTATAAAGTATACAAAAATTGTCTATATTACTTTGGGAATAGGGATAAAATTTGAGCACTTTGTATAGCTGAGCTGCATGGATATTTATAAAAAGGAGTTTTTTTTTTACATAATAATTAATAATTTTGTAAGAAATTTCATAATTATTTACAAATTATTATAAATATAATCATAATTTAGTTCTTTATATACATATGGGTAAAATAGAAATTATAGAGGCCATGTAAAAATACATTAAATATGCGTAAAATTTTTCAAACAGTATTGCGCTTTTTTTTTTTTTTTTTGTAACAGCTTTTTTGTGTTAGATACAAAACTCGGAGACTCGGAGTATATACTATATTTCAAATTTACCAATTGTATTCTTATAAAATTACTAAAATGTCTCCAATTCAATCATCAAGAAACTCAAATATTATCAAGCTGCTCTTTTATTTTGTTTATTTGCAAAAACATTCCCGCCGCACAAAATCCCAAAACCACATAAAATTGTCATATAATATATTGAACATAACAAACAACAAATAATTTTCTCTATTAGAAGGATGAATACACTGCACATGTTTTATATATAGACAAATATATATATTATTATACATATAGAAAACAACAAATAACCACATCAATGGAAATAAAAATTGTCCCCTTTTTTGTCATTCGTATGGAGGTATTACTAATCTTATTTCCTCAATCTTTTGGTTTGGATAATTTAGATAAGACAGGTATGACACAGGCAGGGAGAGAGAGAGGGAGAGAGAGAATAGTTCAAATACACGGCTGCATAACATTTGATATGCCAATCTACTTATATATATTATATATATATAAATAGAAAAGAAAGAAACTCAAGTGGTCTCTTTTTTTATTAAAGCATATGCATCCAAGTGAAATATACTCTGAAAATCTCTATATGACAAAGTATTCAATTTCAAGCTTTTTTTTTTTTTTTTTTCCTATTCACCCATCCTTTATAATATATAAGAGAAAATTGTCATATGTGGTTCTATTATATACAATAGAACATGCATATACACACAAAAAAAATAAAATTGGTCGCATAATAATACACACAATAGATTGTGATGTATAAAATTGATAATCTTAAGTAGTGGTTGATATTTTTCGTTTATAGATTTTTGTCAAAATATTTTTTTCAACAAAAATTTCAATAATAATTTTTACAGCTGTGGGTCAATATTTTTTAAGTGGTTACATTTTTTTTCCCTGTATATATATATATACTTAAGTGGTATACTTTCATCTTACATCATCTTGTTTTGATTAAATAAAATGTTGACAATAAATAATCTGGTCAATTGTTATGTGATGCGATGACCAAAAAAAAAAAAAAGTACTTGAAATATTTTTTTATTGTCCAGATTTTTATTTGTATGATCCATTTATATATTATATGTTATTTGTTATTTCTATCAAATTAAACTTATACATTTCAATGGGGCTTATATAGAGGAAATACAAAATATCCAGTCACCGTTAGAGCGGGAAAATACCACTACTAATTAAGCATATTTTATTTTGCGTGACAATGTATATATATGACAAATATATTATATATATTAGAAAAAGTTTGTATTGAAAATTGAAACGCATACTAGTAAAAAAAAAAAAGCATTATGAATTGAATGTAAATTGAGAGAGATATGAAAAGTTTCACGGATGAGTATTTTTTTTAACAAAATCTATATAAATAATATACACAAATGATGATGTAGATTTTTAACCATTCTGTATATAAACCTTAATTGTAATTTTAAACCATAATTTATTCTCTTTTTAATTTGTTCTTCTTAAAATTATGTAGCTAAGCTTATTATATTAAAATTTCTTTAGCCCCTGAAAAATTGTTATTTATGCAACTTGTGCTACTTAGACGTCCTAAAATTTGCCTAACTTAAAGGATATAAATTATTATTATACAAAAATACAAAAATATTAAACAGTAGCTTCATTTTAAAATATATACATGATTTTAAAATATTTTTTAAGACTAATAGCTTTTATTTTAATCATGCTTATAAAAAACAGTATACGTGTATTTTTTATTATTATTTTTTTTTTTTGGTTCAACATTTAAACGTTTAAATATTAAAACAATCTCTCCATAAAACCCACAAAAAAAAAAAAAAATTACAATTTCACACAAAGAATTTTAAATTTTTAATATGCCAACAAATTTAATATTCCTTGCAACTTATATATACTATTGTTCTTGTAACTATATTTCCATGAAAATAAAATAAAATAAAAAGTATAAAAAAACAGAAACGTCATCTTTTGCAAAAGGTGACAAAAGTTGTTTAAATTTTGCATGTAAAAAAATTCACGTCACGTTGTTGTTGCAAAAAAAAAAAAAAAAAAAAAAAAAAAAAAACAGGAGGCAAGGTGTGGATATAATATGATGCATTGTTAGAGAAAGGGAGAGAGAGAGAGAGAGAGAGAGATGTGAATTTTGTATGCCTCGTATATTCTGTCACCTTTACGTATCAAAATATTTATTGTCAACGGATCAATTTCGTATTCAGTTTTTTTTTTACGTGAGTAGAAATATAAATTAAAAAATTAACTTTTTTTTTATAAAAAAAACAATGTTGTTTTATTGTTTTCTATAATTACAAATATTTTATATCTTTTTCTTTGAAATAATTGCACCCGGGCATGTAATTTTAATTATGACGAAGAAAAATACTTAAGAGATAAATTGAAAACTGAGATTTATTTTTAATTACAAGTAATTAACGTTGATGTTAAAAGCATTATTGACAGGCATGTGTTGTGACAATTATATAAGAGAGAGAGAGAGAGAGAGAGAGAGAGAGAGAGAGAGAGATTGAAGCATTTATAGATATATGTAATTTACAATACATATTATATATATATTTTTTATTATTATATTTGTAAATAATTTTATTATGTAAAAATCAAGTTATCTAATTTATTCAGTGCTTGTAGCAATATATGGATATCATAAATAAAAAATACTCAATACAAAAAAGAATAATGTATAGACTTATTGATCAATGATTACATGTATATATAAATATTGTTCAACATAGAACAAACACATATAGAATAGATTTTCAAATATACAAACAACCCTTTGATATTTTTGATCACATATCAACACTTCGTGAGTTTATATTATGTATACATTTATTATATAGAACTATTATGTAATTCAATTTGCCAGCACAAAGCTTTGATAAAAATACGTATATATTGCCCAAATTATATTACATATATGACAAATATTAAATAAATTTAAAATAAAAAAAGTTTTAAATTTATATCTTGATTAAAAAAAAATGACATTTGGGACTTTTTTTAAGTCGTACATAAATATAATCAAATTACATTTTTTTCTCTCGAAAAAATATGTAATTTTAATTATATAACCATGCATGCTTAACATATAAATTAAGGGGGTAGGTGACCGACTGATATCTCGCAAACTGTGACGGTTGCGAATAATAATACCAAGTATATATATATTATATATATATATATATATATATATATATATATATATATATATATATATATATATATATATATATATATATATATATATATATATAATGCGCATTATAGAATTGTTATTACAATTAAAGCTCCATGACTTAATAATTTAATTCGAGTTGAAGGCTAATTGCTTTCTTAGTACTGTGGTGTGACGTCATTATACATATATAAAGTCAATTGACGATCAAAAAAACAATTGCCTGACTGCAAAGCCTGCTGACCACTGATTGTCTTGTTTTGTTCATATGAACTTTGACACCATGTTAATTGATACAAATTGAAGACAACTTGCTTTAATAATAATATAATATATATTATATAGAGTATATAATGTAAGAGAGAGGAAGAAAACAGATATTGATATTGCATTATATTGGGTAATATATATTTGGGCTGCATTCATCATATTACAAAAGTCACCGCCATATGTGAACATTAAATAACATGGGCTGGTATATGTAAAAATTGCATACACATTTTGACACTTTAAAAATACTTCGCAATATTTTTGAGAGCTTTGATGCTGTTTACAGGTTGAATTGGATTGTCAAAAGTATGTGAGAAAATAATATAATTATCAAAAGAAAATTATATAAGACTTTTTTTGTCATATGTTGAGTAGTATGCGTTGTTCATTGCTCCAGTGTTGAAGCGCATTCAGTATGACGTCATGCGCATATAATAAGTTTTTTATAATACATATTAGATTAAATAACCGTTATTGCAATAATATTACAAAAATAATACATTTTTCAAAGAGCGAGGTTTAGGCCAGACAACACTTCTGGGCCACTTTTATATACACTTCCAAACCAAACCCCAACTAAAAGACAATAATATAATAATGTAAAGTAAGCACTCATTTGTCGCATATAATCATATGATATAAGATTATATTGAATTACATTAATATGTTATATTAATAATAATAAGTAAGTAAGTAATATTAAAAACATAATGGTAAATGCAGTGAGAAAAAGAACGGGAATAAATGCGCATAGACAATGCCCCAAATAAATATATTCAAATATAGAAGGAAATTGTGATACAGAAAAAAAATTTAATTGGTTCTTAAATAGTGCACTGTATATATAAAGATATCGTTTATTCACCAGTGAGTTTTTAAATTTGTATAAAAGTAATTATTTAATAAATTATTATCCCTCCTATAATATATACAAAATTGAAGAAATATTTTATACTTAATTGTAAAGCAAGCTCTTATAAACCTTGTTGTGAAGTTTGAAATCAAAAGATGTGCCAAAGTCAAGTATTATTTAAGGGAAAAAAAAAAAAAAAAAAAAAAAAAAAAAAGGAAAATGTTCAAAAATTGCAACATTGTTTAAATTATAGTTAATTGATAATTTAAGGGTCTGCATGTATTTAAATTTCAATACTCATATCAAATCAAAGTAATGCGTCTTTTATAATATCATACTTTTGATATTGGATTATTTTTGTTGTTCATTCTTTTTTGCATCCTACATTCAACAGGGTTTTATACATCAAATTGCGTTTATATTATTATAGATTAATTAAAGTTTTATATTTATTATCGTGACATGATAAAATATATTTTTATATACATGAGGAGTTATTTTGTGCTTTGCATGTCTTTGTTCCACAATATATGCATTATACATTACTAAAACAAAGGAGTACAGAGAAAAGAAGTTAATTTTGTATCAGTAAATAGCCAAACCTTGATTATATTTATCTGATATAAGGATTTTTTTATGGGGAATTTGCGTATTTTAAGCATCATCCGTAATGAATAATAAAATTTTCTGTTGTTCTACAGATATTTTGATGTTGTGATTGTATTGCATATTTTCCCACTATACATAAAACTTTTTTTTTTCAAAATAGCACTCCATCCCTTTCTCTCTCTCTCTCTCTCTCTCTCTCTCTCTCTCTCTCTCTCTCTCTCTCTCTCTCTCTCTCTCTCTCTCTCTGTCTCTCTCTCTCTCTCATTAACTCTTTCTGTAAATCTAAAACAGTCCTTTTAAAAAAAGTTTCTCTTTTCAAAAGTTTAATTATCGTAATTTTTTATGAATATTTCTATATAACCAAAAGTTACTGTCAATTAATGTTTCACATTTTCTTATAATAAGCATTGTATGCAAATCTATCTAATTAATAATACTAATTTAAAAAAATTAATATATTATATAAATTTATAATTAAAATTCATTCATTACACACTAAAAAATAGACGTGTATAATCGACGTTCTAAACGTTGAAAAGCTTGTACACAGTTTCGTCATGCTTTAAACGTTGATATTTAACGCTTACGTGTGACGTCACAAACGTTTATAATCAACGCTTAATTACAATTAGATGAAAAAGAACCAAACTCAACTGGTAATTAGTATATATTGTATCATAAATTTTTGGATGACCGATTTGGGTATGAAAAATCGAGTTACATCCAAAAATGCAATAAAATTTCTAACGGGTTGGTAACTTTTCGAAAAAAACGCACTTTTTGGGCGGAAATAAAAAAAAAATCAAAAATTTTTTTCGTTGATTCTAGTTAAAGAATAAAAAATAAACACTATTTATTCTTATGTATATTTTGATTTTTTGCATAGAACACAGGAAATTGTGTAAAGTAATTTTTATATTATTTCTAATTAGGTGGAGAAGGACGTTTATTCCGTTGTAAATTGACGGTTTTTATCAACTCTATTTATGCTGATAAATCAACGTTTAAAGTGAAATTGTACTTAAGCGTTGAGTTTTCAATACAATAAGAGTTGAGTTTTGAAACGTTAATTATCAACACTTATAACCGTTGAAAAAACACTTATTCCGTTGATTACTAACGAAATTTTTTAGTGTGTAGCATATATTTTCTTTCAACCCATATATATACATTAATTCTAAATCATTCAAAAATAAAATTAATACATCCGTTATGGTTAAAAATATATTTTTTATTCACACAAAACAATACAGTATAACCAAAAAAAAAAAAAAAAAAAAAAAAAAAAGAAACAAACAAATTGATACCAATCCTTTAAAAAAATCAATCATTTTTTTTATATAGAAATATATGTACAGTACAATACAAAAGTGAATAGTAGAATGTCATGTATACTGTATATTAATATCTCTCACAATTTATATACAATGAAGTTATATAATATAGAGAAGCCATCTCTTAAGGCGGTGGCTACCACTAACTTACTTACTCTTTCTGATATCCATGGACAATAAATTTGCATATATACCATCATGTAACGCCTCATTGACTTTAAAAGAAGCTGCCTTGCTTGATACTTGTATAAAAAAATCTTAAAGGGAAATGAGCCATGAAGTTTTTCATCATAATTTTTTTTTCTCTCGTATACTTTACTGTGTTAAGTAATTTAAGATATAATGGATTAAAATCTTCTTTTTTTATGCGCAAAAAATTTTATTGTTGTATCTTAATATTATAGTTTTAATGTTATTATAATTTTTTTTATGATTTTTATCTTATAAGGGCTCCCCATGAAATATTACACAATCACTATTTAGGAGACATTCAGAATGGCTATCACTTGACATGGAATTGTTGGCGGTATATCGTCTCTGATGGTTCTTATAAGATCTAAATTTATTTGACAAGTCACTGTCTATATGTTTATATTGGGAGGTATATACAAAATTAATCATGCTCTAGTTTCAATTGTGGTTGTAATTGTTCAGTGGCCTAATTTTATGTTTCTCTCGAATCTGAGTTTGTGTCAGTGACCAAGTTTTTACTTTTGACTTTATTTTATTAAAGGCGTATAGAACACCTTGAACAAAAAAGTTGCGTAATATCCTAACAAACCTGAAAATCAACGTTGATTTGGCCGTAGTCATTGATTTTTAATTTATTTTCCATTTACAAAATGTCTGTTGCAGGTTTACTACGTCACACTCGCCTGTTTCCGCGCGCTTGGACCAGGCGAGCTGTGACGTATAGTAAACCCGCAACTGACATTTTGTAAATGGAAAATAAATTAGAAATCAATGACTCCGGCCAAAATAATGTTGATATTTGGGTATGTTAGGATATTAGGCACGTTTTTTTGTTCAAGGTGTTCTACGTCTTTAAGTTTTGTGTAATACTTCTATATTGATGAATAAAGAACTATATAGTTTGTATTTTTCTTTAAAATTTTGAGAATTGAAGATATAAAGCGCTATATCTACTTGCAGAGTTAATAATATATATATAATATTATATAAAAAATAATACCCAGCATAATTGATGTACAAGAAGAAAAAAATTAAGTTAATTTCCTGTAAAAATTTCAGGTTGTTATTTCACTTTTATAAAAATTGAGAAAATCTAATCTTGAAAAAATGTCTTTAAATCTTTTATATAAAAAGTTATAACATTTCAACCTCCAATTAGAGTGATTTTTATTTTTATTATTTTTTATATATCTTTTTTAACCCATACACGACTGCAGGCTGTTCAACGTGGAACTCGGCCACTGTTAAAGGAATAGACCAGAGAAAGACATAAGCATTTATATCACAAAACACTTGATAGGACTTACATAAATAACTTTAGTTTGTCTCAAAACCAAACTGTAGCCCTTTAGTAGTGATCAGAAATTTCGATATATGCAACCCACACAACACAGCACAATTTTTGCATGTTTCTGACGTCATAAACATGAATAGTCACGCAAATTGCATACTTTACAGTATTTTTACGTTCTCTCGTGGGGCTACAGTAACATTCTGATAAAAATTATCATCAGTTTTGAAGATCGCATTTCGTGTTTATTCATTAAAAAGCACATGTTGTTTTATGTGGTCTATGGCTTTAATGTTTTTAATATATTATTCTTTTTTTACAATTTTTGCTAATTTTGTTAAAGCAATTAAACAGTAATAATAATAAAAACATACGCACTATAAAGATTTTTTTTCCCCTTAAATTTTATCCATATTCTCCAAAATTTCTAAACATAACTTCCCCATACTTCCGAAGTAAAAGTTTTATTTCTTTAAGTAAAAGTTATAAGAGGAATAACTGTCATTTCCAATGCAGTGCAAACTCAACAGTAAAAAGGATTTATGTCAAACATTTTGCAAAATAAAGAGAATAATATATAACGTTATCATGTGTGTAGTTCTTTTTTTTTTTTTTTTTTTTTTTTTGACGTTAATCTCTTGTCATGTTAGAAAAAAAAATGTCAGTTATTTTAACAACCACGTGACCAATTCATTCATAATCATCGGAATGTCATACATGACTTTTTAGTGCGGTTATTTTTACTTTGTTTTTATAATCTTCATGTTTCCTGTTTCTTTTATATTGTAATTGAAATCTGTAAGTAAGTACTCTATACTCTTGTTTAAAGAAAAGAAAAAGGGAGGTTTATTTTATTACAGTTATTTTATTGATATAGACTGTCGTCGCCGTCAGGTATATGATGTGCACTTATAGGGATTTTACACAGAAAATATAGTGGACAACTATTTTTTTAAACAAAAATTTTACTTCTAGGATATAAAGTTAATCATTCATTCATTCATTCATTCATTCATTCATTCATTCATTCATTCATTCATTCATTCATTCATTCATTCATTTATTCATTCATTCATTCATTCATTCATTCATTCATTCATTCATTCATTCATTCATTCATTCATTCATTCATTCATTCATTCATTCATTCATTCATTCATTCATTCATTCATTCATTCATTCATTCATTCATTCATTCATTCATTCATTCATTCATTCATTCATTCATTCATTCATTCATTCATTCATTCATTCATTCATTCATTCATTCATTCATTCATTCATTCATTCATTCATTCATTCATTCATTCATTCATTCATTCATTCATTCATTCATTCATTCATTCATTCATTCATTCATTCATTCATTCATTCATTCATTCATTCATTCATTCATTCATTCATTCATTCATTCATTCATTCATTCATTCATTCATTCATTCATTCATTCATTCATTCATTCATTCATTCATTCATTCATTCATTTTTTTTAATGAAGATTTATTTTCTTACGAAACTTGAGATGATCGTTTATTTCGCTTATCTACGCGCAAGAAAATTCAGTTCATTTTTAATTGGAGTCTCTTAAAGAATAAAGTATATATGTAAATATATTTTACAATCCGATCAAAATGTAAAAAGAATTGTAGCGAAAAAAACAAACTGCAAATTTTAAAATGGTGTATTAAAAAGTATAAGATCAATTCTTCAAAAATATATACTTAGCATTTTTATATGTTTAAATTAACGATAATTTATGAAAATCGACGCATAAAGATCCTGTAAAGTGCACATAATAAATATGTCCAAACCACCTTACGTGTCCTAAATTCTGTATAAAAACAAGATATAATGCAGTATAGGGCCATTTTTATAGTTACAATGTCAACCATATATAGGAAGTTTTGCGAGATGAACATCAAGACGGATGTCTGCAGTCTGCAGTAAATCAATATTTTTAAAGATGGTCACAGTTTTTTTTTTTTTTTTTTTTTTTTTTTTTTTTTTTTTTGCCATATTGTACTAGTTTGCTACATTTTTACCAGAGTCACGTAAAGGCATTGTCTTATGAACGTTTACTATGGAAACCGTATATACATACGGGCCAGCCACTGCCTGTATACACAAGCCGGCATTCGCCATGACAGCCTAAAGAAACCGTGGATACTGGATACTGAACGATGCAATCACCGTCAATCATGCATCTCCACAATGCTGTGCGTCGTCGTGGAATGCAAATATGTAAATTAACAGTACACGTATCTTGCACAATGTGTTGTGCTCTCACACTTAACGTATATGCACTCATGCAGTGGCTCGAACCTGTGCTCGCGGTAGTAAGTTACGAGTCAGCTGCCTTCACTTACATTTACATACATAAAACAATTTTAAAAGTGCAAATTTTAATTTAATTCTCCATTTTAAAGATTATGTTACTAATATAAACCAAATGATATTTGACATAAATGAACTTCATTATAATATATATGCGGCATACTTTTTTAAAGTTTCTAACCTCTTTTATCATTAAAATATTTGATGAAAAATGTCTTTAAAAACATACAAAACATTATAATAAAATACCCTTTCAATATTATCACATTTCAATCACAACTATGGCGGCATCCTTACATATAAACTTTAATGTATATATGCACGACATACACAGCGGTATTTTCTTATGAGCTACCTTTTTTTTTCTTATCATAGTCTGGAATCAAACCATTCACGTACGTACTCACTGACTTCCGTACTAACACAAGAAAAAAACTACCCTTGAATTCAAAATTTAGTTTCTAATTTTTACATATATGTATGGGGATTTTTTTTTTTAATATAGTGTGCAGTACAGCGGATGTCCCATTCACAAAGATTTTTTCATACGATTACGTGACCGTAAAAGAAGATTTTTATCTATATACAATTCTTTGAAATTTTCAGTATGGTCAAAATAATTTTATAAATAGATTTTTTTTTCTATCTTTAACTGATGTTTGAAGTTTTTTGGGGGATACTTAGCGGTTTATTCGAGTTAAAATAGTTTTGTATGTGGTCCATATTATGTCACTTTAAAATTTCTTTTTAAGATTCAATATTATTTAATCTTTTGTAATTGTTGAAAGTAGGGAAAGGGAGGAAGAGAGAGAGAGAGAGAGAGAGAGAGAGAGAGAGAGAGAGAGAGAGAGAGAGAGAGAGAGAGAGAGAGAGAGAGAGAAACTTTGCTAAAATAAGAATTAAATGAGACCAAACAAAATTTAAAGTTTGCATAATATATTAAAAAAAAAAAAAAGAAAATATGTTTTAGGAATAAAGTATATTTAAGCTTCATGGACTTTTTCACTCTTTTTTTTTTTATATATATTATTGTATTATAATCTCGTTAAATTGTAGAGCCGCAAAAACCAAGAAATGAATTTTAGAACAGTTTTTTTCTAACACATTTGTAATTTTTAATAATTTAAGTATTTTTTTAATACTCTAAACAAAAATGTATATTTTTCCCTTAAAATTGCACAGAAAACAAATTTTTTCCTTTTTTTTTTATCCCCGTAGCTTTTTTTATTCTTTTTTCTTTTAATATTACATAATTTTTTTAAATATAAAATACATAATATAGCTATATACAAAAATATAATCACAGCATATATATTTCACAATTCAGATTAAAAATTATGATAAAAATGTTCAATCAAAGCCCTCCTCTATACAGAAATGATATAAAAGGAATAAAATACCGTAAAAAATTCTGACCATTTGAAAATGATAAAACACATATCCGTCAAAATTATATAACAGGAAATTTAAAATTTAATTTTCAAAAAAAAAAAAAAAAAAAAAAAAAAAAAAATTACACTGAATTATATAATATAAATATCTCAATATGTAATCTTTTTATTCATTGTGGTCGATAAAATGTATCGGTTTAATATAATTTTGACATAAAATTCAATTGATTTTATTATGTAACACAGCTGGATATTGAATATAAGAAGAAGGAGAAAAAAAAAATTATCATTTAATATGCTTCTAAGAAATAACTTGTTCCTCTATAAATTTTTTTCTATTAAAAAAAAGTTAAATGTGCGCGTTTTTTTTTTTTTTTTTTTTTTTTTCCTTTCTTTTTTAATAAATAGTTGTCACGATTACAAATTAATCTATTAGCTGTCAAATTTTTTGACATCTTGCTTTATATAAGATTCGCACATTTTTTTTATATCTATATAGTTCTCAGTATCACTTATATTTGATTACTAATCCACTTTTCTTAAGTAGACGCACCATCAGATTGTATAAAACAACTTTTGCGAGAAAAAAATATCTTAAATATTTTTTTGTCAACATAAATCATATTTCTTGATTAATATTTTATAAATTTTATTTTTATTATATTTTAATGGTATATAGTAGTTTTTATTAGTAATTGTACTATATTACTAGTTAGTTAGTTAGTTAGTTAGTTAGTTAGTTAGTTAGTTAGTTAGTTAGTTAGTTAGTTAGTTAGTTAGTTAGTTAGTTAGTTAGTTAGTTAGTTAGTTAGTTAGTTAGTTAGTTAGTTAGTTAGTTAGTTAGTTAGTTAGTTAGTTAGTTATAGTTAATTATAGGTTCCATAAAAAAGGATTTGAATATTTTAAAGTTTTTAATTCCATGGCATAATTTGTTTCTAAAATTATTTGATAAAGTATAAATATTAAAATTTAGAATGTTTCTCCTAAGTAATGTATTTAAATAAAAAAAAAAACGTTATAAAAATTGATAATGAATTTGATGTGATATAGCATTCTATACGATCAAATAATATTTTTAATTTTATTGCAGAAAAATATTACAATGTGGCAAAAATATTCCCCCATAAAATCATGGGAAAAATCGTCAGTTTTAAATTTAAATAAAAGCAACAACTTTTCAATCGTTTGAAAATTAGTTCAAATAACGTATATTTTTTTCGCGTAAAGAATATACAATTTTTTGTGGTTCCAATTTATTTTTATTAAGTAATTATAACTGAAAAATCAATTATTATATACAATGTATCAGGAAAAGCATTCATAATAGATACCATCATCATTAACAATTTTTATATTATAACATCATGTCCCAAAAACTATTATATTTTAATAGCAGTTTATAACAAAAATATTTTATTGATCTATCCTCTCTCTATATAAGAGCATAAAGTTTTAATATAACAATTAAAAGCAATTAAGAACAAGATTTGACATGGTATATAGTGAACGTTTGTAGTGATTGGGTAAATTAATTGAATTTTAATATTAAAAATAGTAAAATGTAGGTGGTCTGGAAAGTATAATATAATGTGATATATTTTTTTATATAGTCCTTGAGCTGTTATACATTATATAAAAATCTAATTGTATATTTCAAGTCAATCTATAAGAGGATTACGTCACTCTTTATTTAGTATAGAGACTACTGCTTGTCAATTTAAATTTTCTTTTAAGGTTTTATTTCTATTTACTCTCTTTTTCTCTCTACAATGTAATATTATAGTCTTTTTCGTATGCGGATATGAGAAGTGTGATTTTTTTTTCTAAAAATTGAGTTTTAGGAGTGACATAGGAACGAGAGAGAGAGAGAGAGAGAGAGAGAGAGAGAGAGAGAGAGAGAGAGAGAGAGAGAGAGAGAGATTTTAACAAATCAAAATATTTATGGCAACTTTTTTCTAATAAGCAGAACTAAATTTACCAATATATTGACTGTATATCATCAATATGTTTCAGAATCCAAAATCAACTTAATATAAAATTTGATATGTGAGATAATGAAAGGTATATTAATTAATAATAATAACAGTGAATGTCATCTTTTATTCTTATTTCCTGAATATGTGAACAAAATTTTTTCGAACAAAAAAATATTTATATAGGAAATTCAATTATTTTTCCATTCGTGCATATAGTTTACACACGATTGTGTTAATTTTACCATTGAAATTCAGAGCATGTTTTACTCATATAGGAATCAGTGCAAAGAGAGACGAGTTTTTTTAATGAAAAAATCCGTAAAATATTATCACAATCGTGTGTCACATCAGACGCTGGGACTTTAATTTTTACTCTATTGTTATTTGTTATTATACGATTGTATTCCCATATAAACATGAAGATTTTTAATAAACTTATTGACTCATATATAAATATTTTATGGTATTTCCATTCTTCATTAGAATAAAATAATATATCACAGTGTTTGCAGTGCAGTCTAAAATATATAGAGAAATATGAGGAAATCTTTAACACATTTTGGATTTTGTTTTTATCAAATTCTGAGATAATATGGAGTAAATTCGCTGGCAAACCTAATGGTCCCCTAATTTAACATTATACGCTTATGGGGTAAAACACGTTTTTTGCAATTTTTGAGAAAACCACTCCACCGATTCTTGAAAAATTAAAATGACAAATACTAAACATACTTTTATGTGTTTTAAGCTATATAGAAATTTTTAAAACGATAATCTTCATTATTAAATGTATGTTGATGACGTAACAGCCTATTGTGGTGACTTGAGCTATATTTGCTTCACAATGTTGATCAGGTACAGGAGTGAGACACCGGTATACATCACACCGGAGAGTATTGAGAGGGACAAAGGCAAAGCAGGCGGCTGCAACATTTGATACGCCAATCTTCACACAAAACATCTCTCAAGTGACCTTGCTACTGCAGCCCGACATGCCGACTCGCACTTTTTTTTATTTCTATCAAAGTATAAAAAAAAGCAATAATGATAACAATAAAATAGTTTCTGTATATAATCTGTTTTTATTTGAGAATAGCATTGGAAAAGTAATATAACACATTGCAATTCCACAACCATGGAAATTATACGTAAATGCTATACATATAGGTTATTTTAGCATAAATATTACTAAATTGCGGAATAGCGTAAATAATTATTCTATTCGACATAATATTGATGCTGTATAACATAGCTATTATTATGAAAGATATCACATGAATTATATTGATATAAACATATGTTGCTATATGAAAATGAGCTAGCATATAATTATAATTATTAAAATAATATATAATTATACATATATTTCAAATTGTTCTTGAGATAAAGTTCTTTGGTGTGTACATTTTCATGATTATATTTTTAATTTTTAAATATTTTTATCCATTATACGTATATTTCAAAGACAACTTCTTATGTGATAAACACGTTAATTAGATTTCGATGTTTCCGCGTCAAAATAGACTATCTGTACATTCCACTAATGCGGCTAGTGGAGCATCTGCACTTTCCACGCAGCACAGTGAGTTGACTAGCGGCACTGATCTATATATAATATGTGCGAAAAGAGAGAATTTGCTTCACTTTTTGTTGCCTTGTAGCACCCCTTGACTATATATAGCTGCGCCATTCACTCAACATTGTATTATAGATGTTGCTCCACGGTGGAAAGTGCAGATGCTCCACTCGCCACGCTGGTGGAAAGTGTAGATAGTCTATTTCGATGCGGAGGCATCGATTTTGAAAATAACCACATTTTTTAAATATATTTTTAAATGAAATTCTCGAGGATATTTCTGTTCTCCGCATAACGTGATAATCCAGTAATCTGAAACATAAGAAAATTAAATTAAATAATCATCTTTATTACTATTATTCTTAAAAGTACATTTTTGAAAGGGTCCACTCAAAATACCCCCAAACTCATATAACCCACTGAAAAGTGTAATTTTTTTAAAAAATATATTAGACAATAATGGGATTTACCATTGCAGTACGAGCCATCTAAATATAAATTAGTTCTTCAATTATATAACAACAGAGTAAGACCGCACAAATATAGGAGGTGCGGGAAAAGCAGAGGGACCCCTATTATTTGTAAAATAATAATAAAAAAAAATTAACTGAAGTATAACGATGCCTCTGCATATCGGAAACATTCTTTATGTGTGTTGTTTTAGGGGAATAAAAACTTCAACGAATTTTTTTCATTCATAAATAATGCTCGTTATTTTGTTAAATGTATATACTTCAAAGATGATGACAAAGTGCAAATAGTATAATGTAACTAAACTATACATAGCGTGGGTTGAATTAAGTTACGTATAGATCCATGGGTAATAAAGCATTATATATTATGGTATAGCATAGCATGCCAGTAATAATTTCTCATATCTTATACACTCTAAAAAATGGTCATCACTTTTACGAATTTTAAGATAATCAAATGAGTTCAAATGATAATCAGATGAGTAGCTAAAATAATGCATTTGAGGTTTTAGCAAATTATTAACAATAATTTAGTTTAAAATAGCTTTAAAAAACTTAAAACAACTTAAAACATCTTAAATTAGCTATTTTTAATAACTTGCTAAAAATGCATTATTTTAGCTATACTCATTAAAAGTGTACTTAAATAATTTAGTAATCGTAACTAAAGTATAATGCACCAATTTTTATGTATGAAAGTAAAAAAAATATGCTTATATCGATGTATAAATATATTGAGTAATAATACACCTTTCCCTCTCTTTCTCTTATTCTCACTTTCAGTGTGAATTTCATGTAAATATACATTGGATTGGAATTTATATAGAATTGTATATTATATGTATATCCTATTGGTGTAGTATAGAAGTGTGGTGGTATATAGTGAGAGGATCTATAGTTAAGTTGTGTAGAATACAGAAGTAGGGAGAGTGACAGAGATAAAAATTTAAATTTTGCAATTGTGCGCGCCAAATATTCTAGTCACGTTCGAAATGTCACTGCTGGTGCCACCGTGACCCGCGAATGTTCGCACATAAATATTGGAAACATGATTTACGACTCTTTTTTTTATATTATCAACAACCAAATTTCGAATATCTTTTCTTTTATATCTCTTGTCCATATATATCTTCTTTTTAACTTTTAATATATCCAACTTCTGTCGTTACAAACATACTTTTTTGTTTTAATATTTTAACATTGTTTGTTTCTATATATACATAATAATATGTTGATGCTTTATTTCACGATTTGGTGAACTCACTCTATACAATTTTACAAATTTTTGGCACTGACTTTTTTATTTAATGACAATAAATAATATAAAACCCTTTCAATAAATAATATATTTAATGGGACGTAAACGGGCTTAAAAATTTCCAATTTAACACAAAAGTTTGACAGTATTTAATTATAAGATTTACAATGTACTGGTTGACTTAATATTGATATCAAACATGTACGTACTGTACAGAGGATTGAGGGGATTTGGAACGCAGCATAAATGAAAATTTAAAACCATAGAAATTAAATCCATATTGCAGTATAATATTTGTCCTTTTTGTATATTCGCAGAAATTGAGATTTTTATGTCAATTTAATATATAAATATAAAATAAAATAAATACATATGAATTTCTAATTATATATAGTATAGACATTTTACGTCGAAAATATTTTTTTAATTTATATATACTATATCATGCGTCATATATATAGCATAAATGTTGTTAAAATTGGAAAATAATTTAAATATGATATTATTACTATTTAATATAATACAGCATAAATTATGCGTTGTAAAAGGAATATGTTACTATATATAAAATAATGAGCATATAGCATAATATAGCATATTGTATATTTATTTTTTAGATGGGTGTTCGTGTGTGCTTTTCCATTAATTTGGAAGTCCTTACCTCTCGATAAGACAATGTCTTGACTGGGACTGGGATTGGTGTAGCACGATAACACAATATGGCAAGCAAAAAAAAAAAAAAAAAAAAAAAAAAATGCATGGACATACAAGTGTGCTATACTGTATTATAGTTGATTAGGAGACACGATTGTGTAACAATAAATGAACCAACCGATAAGGCTATGCCTTGGTTGGACTTTGTATATTTGTGTGTTTGAAAAAAAAAAAAAATAAAAAATAAAAAAAAAAAAAAAAAATTTATTTCATAGGTATATGGGAATCTTGCTTATATCAAATGAACGAAAATTCATTTTTATGCATATAAAACAAACTATAAGAAATATTTAAAATAATTAATTTCTCGTCATTCTTGCGTAGTATTTTGGAAATACTTCAACTGAATCAATGTATTCTTCAGACCAATAAATTTATATTAATTTATTTATTTAAAATACAGTAACTCGCACAATTTGCACTCATTTTGCACAATAATATATATAGAAAAGCATAAAATGAGAAAAGCATGCACAATTGAAAATGATTCACTAGACTTTTCATAGTAAATTTTGTAGAATAAGCGCATGGGGTAAACCACAACCGCATATTTTAATAAAATATTAAAATGAAGAGCGAAAGATAAATTAACCACATATAATATAGCTAAAGAAGAGATTAAAATGAAACTTCTTAAATAATTTATTAGCAATTAATTGTTTTTTCCACGAAATCTCTCTTTTATATAAGTTGATGGAAATTATCTCCTCTATTCTGAAATTAAATATCGTTTATTCATTTTGGTAAAGAGCCAAATTTTTCAAGAATCATTTTCAGAGTATACGTATAATAAAGACATGCTGGTTTTTGGTGTTAGTTTTAAATGTATAACAACTGCGCTTACTCCATCTAAAGTAGAATTTGTCAACCTCAAATTGTCACAAACTATACCACATGACGTCATATTTAATGCGCTTGGAGGCCATACTGGAGTAGTGAATAACATTGCTCAGCATAGGACAAACTTCGTTTTAAGACAATTTTCTTTGGGAAATCGGTTAATTTTTTGTTATTGTTATTTTTCTCACATATACTTAAGATACTATTAACATATTTACAACATTAATGCTCTAAAAAAATATTGCATAGTGTATATTTACAGCATCAATGCTTTCAAAAATATTGCATAGTGGTTTTAAACTGGCAAAATGAGTTATTTTCCTATGCCACCCATGTTATTGAGTTATCCAACATGGCGTAGTCTTTAACATGAATATAACACCCTATACAGTAATAAAAGCATGAGTTGACTTTTTTTCTTTGCAATACTGCATATCAATAAAATATGACATTATGCATTAGTAAGACAAATAAAATTATATTATAAAAATTGAAAAAGAAAAAACACTTTTTTCATTTTTCATTCTTTTCATTCTCTCTTTTTTTTTTTTTTTTTTTCTTTAATCATTGTTTTTTTATAAATAGAATTTTAAAGGCTCATAGAAATTAAAGTTGGCACTGTCTACTTTATTTTCTTATAATGTTAGAAGAAATGGTTGCACTTTCAATTAAAATACTTTAATTTTTAAGTTAATTAAATGTGAATAGGATATAGTTTACCAAAGATAAAGTGCTTCGATCACAAATATCAATTCTGTATAATGAAGTGTGTATATATATGAGATCAGTTTAAAGATAATTAATAATTTATATATCATACACAAAAATGTACTTCACTTATATACAATTTAAAATTTATTTTTGTATATAAGTTGTACATCTCTTAAAAGTATATATGTCTGAGTGTTAATCCTCTTTCAACAAAAGCTGCAAAGTGTTTAAAATCCCTCTAGATCCCGCCCTTCTTATTCCTGCACGATACTATCTTCTTATATACATTATTATATATATTTTAAACGAACGAAACGAAAGAGAAGCGACAACGAACACCAAGAATTCAAAATGATTATTTTTATTTCTGTTAGTCTTCTTGTCTTGTCCTTTTTTCTTTATTATTTTTTTTCTTTAACGAATTGTTGTCTTCTTGAAATAAGCAAAATTTTGATCGTTTCTTTAGATAAATCACACTATGAATTTGAATCCCATTAAAAGAGTTTACAAGAAAATAGGTATAGATATCGATGATGCAGAACAAACGAGGTGCTATTTATGTATATAAAAATAGTATTTAAAATATTGAGTTATATTACAATTGCACTAAAAAATTATTATTCCTTTTTTTCAATCCCCCTAGGAAATAATTTTACTTAACTTTTAAGTGCCTGCACTATACGTTCAATATAATTCATTAAGATAATCCTCATTTATTGAGGAATAATATTTTTCAGTAATTTATGAAATTTTGAGATTTTCAAATCAAATTTTTAAACAATCGATTTTACAAAGAACTGTTTTCTTTTTGGCCACCTATGGCTATAGGTCATTTATAAACTTGCATTAATACAGCATAATCTCAACATGAAATTGCTTCTTATTTTTCTTATAGATATTATAAAATACACAAAATTAAAAAATTAAAACTCCAAATTCTTATGTACAATCATATATAATGTACAATAATAAATATCAGCTTATATAGGTTTTGTTAAAAATTAATACAATTAGAAATAATATAAAATTTAATAAATAATAATACACAAAAATTAGAAGAAAAAAATAATAAATGAAAAAAATTCACATAAAGAATAAATTATTAATGGTAAATTTATGTCACTATGTATATAGCATAAATGATGTAAAATTTGAACTACATAAATAATTATTATATGCCCAACATAATAATTATGCTTTGCAACATATTATTGAAGTATAGCATAAATTATGCTGTACACACACATTGAAAAAATTTGTGATGTTACAGAGCTATGGCTATAGCAAATAATTACTATATTTATTTTTGTCCATATATAAATATTTTGCAATTCTCATTCTCTCGAAATCACCTTTAAACTTGAAATATTCACATGTCTAAACGATAAGTGTTAATCATTATGGGCTATTTATTTATTTATTTAAAATAAATTCTAAATATTCATGAGTGAAAGATGGAATTGCAAATTTAATGTTTAATTGATGAGTATATATATAAAATGAAACAATATTATTTTATTTAACTTTTACAGCATGCAGATGAAATCAATGATTCTAATCATTGTTATAAATAGTGAATAAATTGTTCAATTAAATATACTTTAATCTGCAAATCTTTAGTATGTTAAGTTATAAAAAAAAAAGTAAACTTTTTTTTTAACTTCTAAATTTGCATTTCTGAATTTTAAGAATTTGTTTTACGATATACGTATACGCGCGCGGACAGAATGTATTAACTATAATTTATGCTGCATTTATGTCATTATAGCATCTAAATTGTAGTAGCATAAATAATTATGCTTTGAAATATATAATATTTATGCACTAATATTATGCATAATTATTACGTAATATAACATAAATTATGTTTAAATGCGCATAAATGTTGCTATATATGAAAATGCGTTATTATAACTATATATTAAGTATATTTATTGTTGTTTAAGTATATATAATAGTGAAATTTAAAAAATTAATGCATATAATTATTAAATATGTAGAAATATGACAAACCTGAAGAATCTTATTATACAATTCTTTATATAAAGGTATATTAATATTAAACTTTATGGAGACTTTTATAGGTTTCAAAATTTAGCCTTTTCAATGCAAAACTATATTCATTAATACTTGATTAAATTTAGAAAATAAAATGTTGACCGAGCATTGAAAAACGCATTTTGAGGTATAAACTGCTGTCAAACAAAAAATAATTCAGTAAAAATAGTAAATAAACAAATCAAAGAACTTATCAATGACTATCTCCGCAGCCTCAAAATTGCTTGCATGCCTCTCTCTCTCTCTCTCTCTCTCTCTCTCTCTCTGGTTATATTATTAGATAAAAATACCAAATACCATAAGTTATATACTTAAATATAACACAAAAATTTATGTGGTTGACAAAATACATATAATTAATTATTGTTCTTGAAAACAATTAAATATATCCTGCAAAAATTTACCAGACTGTATCAAAATATAAATTTCATAAATCATTCTTTTATACTTATTAATAAACATACATGAAAATTCGTATCAATTTATCATATATTTTACCTTTATTAAAAAAAAAATCATCGGGTTGTAAAAACAATTAATGTCAAAGGAATCTAAATGTGTCTTTAAAATGAAAAATGACATGATCATTTCAATTTATTACGGTTGATGTGATAAAAATTGAGTTAAATTGGACACACATTGGATGTTTAGTTATACAGAAAGCTACCTGTTTTTCACACGAGAGAGAGAGGGAGAGAGAGAGAGAGAGAGAGAGAGAGAGAGAGAGAGAGAGAGAGAGAGAGAGAGAGAGAGAGAGAGAGAGAGAGAGAGAGAGAGAGAGAGAGACATATGGAGAACAAGAGGAGACAGTTTTTTTTTGAACCGACACAGGTGAAAACAAAAGTCACTCCAAGATGACAAATGACTTTTCACTTTTATTTTTTTATTTTTTCCAAACGATGCCTATAATACCTCCCACACCGGGAATCCTTGATGCTATATAAGCTTTTCGTATATAACACTCAAATATAATATGATATAAAAAAAATTGTTTATGTCACGTTATTTAATTTTAAACAATTGGTTTTGTTTGTTAAGATTAAATCAACTGTATAGAAATTACGATTGTTATTAGATGATTACTTAATTTAATTAGTTTTATGTAAATTGAATTTATAATTGTTTTATTGATTATATATTAAAACAATTAGAAATGTCAATTCTTTTTGTTAATTTAAATAAATAAAAAAGGATACAAGTAGTATACATATATTCATATACATTAAGTATATTTTACAAAAAATGTGTAATTTTTTACACGAATTTGCATAATAATATTAATTTCAATACCTTTTGCAAATATTGCAAGCATATATTTTAATGAAATTTTAGAATATACTATAATGTCTTTTATTTAAGCTTTTAATAAAAATTATTTAAAAAAAAAAAAAACATAGTAATATAAATGCATAATTATATATGTATGCGCATGGTTTATATGTCATATAAAATATAATATTTGGATATGCCTATATGGATAGATCAGGGCGAAAAAAAAATCAATATTCTAGCTTTTGGCACTTAATTTGTTTAAAAATCATAAATCAAAATTTTGCATGATGTTCCCCTGAAATTGTTACATATTTAGAGTTAAACTATCTTTTAAAATATCAGTGACAAAAAAAAAAAAAAAAAAAAAAAAATGTATGCAACCCGCACAACATTTTCATACTAATTTTTGCATGTTTCTGACGTCAAAAACACGAATAGTCACATTTTCACTCTCACCAGTGGGGCATTCTCACTAATATTCTGGTAAAAATTGTCATCCGTTTTGAAGATCCCTTTTCGTGTTTATTCATTAAAAAGCACAATACATGTTGTTTTATGTGGTCTATGGCTTTAACGATACTAACTATGTTTTACAACATAATTGAGCAACAAGTTAATTCCTCTTTTTTCACGTAGTCAAAACATCCACTTGACTCTAACAGTCAATATATTTTGACTAGTTTTTTTTTTATTGTTTTAGCCTTCAAAATAGTATTTAGTATTTACACAATAATTTTGAGGCCACAAATACATTTTGGCAGTTCTCCATGATATTCGGACGTGTTATTTTTGAAATCGACAGTAGAGAAGTTGATGAGAGACACGGGTTTCTCTCACCTGTTCATCTTCACGACTGCCAATTGAGCTTGTCAATAATTTGTCAAAATAACAAATATATATATATATATATATATATATATATATATATATATATTAGTGGTTTTCTCTCTCTCACTTTTTAAAACATATACCATTATCTGTCTTCATTTGTACTACAGAAAATATTATATGAATACACTAATATTTAAATACTATAATATACTATCACAAGTAGTGGGTAAAAAAAAATTCTCATGTACAGCTCTGGCCAAAAGTTCCCGAACGATTTGAATAGGCAACCCACAACTACACTATATGTTATCTTTATGAGAAAACGCAGCGGTCGCCGCTGCCCCGTTCGGGAACTTTTGTCCAGAGCTGCGCATTTTTTTTATTAATAAAAAATAAATACATACATAAGTTCCACCAAGACAATGAAGTCTTATCGGTGGGTGCTTAATCAACATAATATAAAAATTTTAGTAAACATTAAAAAAAATACAATTATATAATTCAACAAAATCAGCACATGACACTTTTTTTTTTTTTAACTATACAAGAATATTAAATATATATTGTTGCTACAATTAGAACAAACAAAACAAATTATATTATTTACACAAATACCATCAATTTTTTACTATCTGGTGACTATTGGTAAAAGAAGCCACTGAATAAATACAAACAGTTCCTATAAATCGTGAACAAATTTCATTAATATTCAATGATTTTCAGTACAATTTTTTTACTTTCAAAACATATATAAGTTTGCCTATTCCCTGCTTATTCATATTAATATTATAATTCATATGATATTATATTCAAGTCGCTCTCACGAGACACACTTCCAGTAGACAAACGTGCACGTGTGTTCATTGAACGTTTGTCCACTGCACACCTTAGGCCTATAAAATTGTGTTACCAAGTGAACGTATGTCTCCTGGAAATATGTCTCGTAAGAACCCCCCTAATAATCACTGTTGCTTTTTTCTATTATGCATATTTTTATTGTATACTTTTTTTTTCCCCGAACAATAACTATATTTAAAGGCGTAGAACACCTTGAACAAAAAAGGTGTGCAATATCCTAACAAACCTGAAAATCAACGTTGATTTAGCCGGATTTAGTCATATATCAATGACTCCGGACAAATCAACGTTGATTTTCAAGTATAGTTTGTTAGGAAATTACACAACTTTTTTGTTCAAGGTGTTCTACGCCTTTAAGAAAATTATGATTTGAAATAGAAAAAACAAAACATTAGCAGTATATTATTTTAATTTTCACATTTTGTTTAAATCTATAACCTCTGCAATAGCTCAATTCATAAATATTATAAAATCACATTTAAAAGTAAACTCATAAAATTTAAAATATCGTTAAGACAATAGCAACAACAAAAGCAACCGATAAAGAATTTCTATTCAAAAAATTTAAAATTTTCTTATAATTTTTAACAACATTTTAAAGTATAAAAAATTAAAATAAATTTGTAATAAAAATCAGAACCACCATCGGCGCCGGTAACTCTTTTTCTATTCGTTCTTTGAATCAGTGTGGAATAATCAAACACTTTTTTTTAAAAAAAACAAAAGGCTTATAGACTATTATCCCATAGATTTTTTATTTGCTATATATACGATATATTATATACTTTTTCAACCCATGCACATTTCATGCATTCCGTACTGACAAGAACAATGAATTGTAAAATTTATTTTATTTTTATTATTGTAAGAAAAAAAAAAAAAAAAAAAAAAAAAAAAGCGAGCGTTTCAAAAATTAGATTTCTCAGAATATATATATTTTGTAGACAATCATTTTTTTTTTTTTTTTTTTTTTCAGATTTGAAAAAAGGGAAACTGTAAAATAAAGTTTATATTGTGATGCGCATGAAACATATCTGATTTATTTTCATTGTTTGTTTATTTTTTTTGAATGCGTCATAAAATTAAATGAGGTAGTCACGATACTTATAAAGAAAAGAAAAAAAAGGTGAAGTTTAATTTTTATGATAACGGAAATCATTTTATTGTAATTTTATGATGAATAACAAGTAACACGTGGTATATGATTCCGCCCCCCCCCCCCCCTTTATGCAATGAAGTATATATCTGCATTGAGGAAATGAAGTATCGTATTTATATATATATATATATATATATATATATATATATATATATATATATATATATATATATATATATATATATATATATATATATATATATATATATATATATATATATATATATATATATATATATATATATATATATATATATATATATATATATATATATATATATATATATATATATATGATTTTGGAACCTTCTAATTAAAAAAAAAGGTTATCTGAATTTGAAAATTATGATATTAATGTTCTAATCAGACTTGGCCATGAGCGACTTGTTTGAGCGACGCTCACGTGAGCGCGCTCATTTTTTATGAGTTGAGCGTGAGCGCGCTCATTTTTGTAAATATGAGCATGAGCGTGAGCGCGCTCATTTTAAATGAGTTGAGCGAACTCGCTCTTTATTTACTCACCCGCTCACTTTTTTCTCCTTTTTACCTTTTTACTTTGAAATTTGTACTCATTTCTACTATTTTAATAAAAGGCTTTCTTTATTTTTATTTTTTTCTAGATATTACATTTGAAATAAAGAGTTAATAGCATGATAACAAAACAAAAATATATAGTAGAAAACATTTTTCAATGAATAGAGAAAATACAGGAATGATTGTATAGTTCAAGTGCATGCTCACTTCCCCCCTTCCACTTTCAACTGCAAGTCGCGACACCTAACCATTTTGCGAGTAATGGACACAAGTATCTGAAGATCTTTTGTTAGTGCCAGATGACACTTTTTTTTGTCACAGAATGGTGATTAAACCAACAGTAATTATAGCCATAGACATCAATAGCAATATTCAAAATTTTGCAAAAAAAAAAAGAAAAAAAAAAAACGTACTGGGATTAAAAGAGGCTCACGGGGGGAGGGGGGGGGGGTTACTCAGTTTAAATCAAATAGTGACCATCATGAAAGTTCATGTTTAGGCACTGACTGTAAAAAATATATTTATTATTATTTTTGCGACGTAAAGTGTTAAACTTACGTCATTCTGAATGCTTTTCGATGCTCTTCTTGAGTAATGAATAACATTGCTCTGCATAGAACAAACGTAGTTTAAGGCAATTTTGTGTGTAAAATTAGCTATTTTTTGTAAATATTATTTTTCTTGCATACTTAATGAATAATAATAATATTATGTATAAACGTTCTACCTCGTCCTCTTCTGTATAAAAATCAATATACGTATAAATTAAAAGCCTTCAAGAATAAAATGCACCAATGGGAAATATATAAATATGAGCGAAAAGAGCACGCTCAAAAAATTCATGAGCGTGAGCGTGAGCGCGCTCATTTGTAAAATCATGAGCGAAAGCGTGAGCGCGCTCATTTACGTGAGCGTGAGCGATGAGCGTGAGCGCGCTCATTTTAAAAGAGCGCTGGCCAAGTCTGGTTCTAATGCATTTTTTTTTTTTTTTTTTTTTTTTGCTTCTGCTGATTAATGCTTTGTATTGTTTAGTGTATTGTTGTTTAATTCCAGTTATTATACTAAGATAATTGAAAACGTGTTTTCAAATTCATTAACTTTAATATATTTAAATATATATTGACATGACCAAAGCTTCTGTTGTATGTAACTTTTTTTTTTGTTACATTATTTATACCTGGTGCCTGGGTCATAATACTCATAATAATTCGTATATTATACAATAAATATGTGCTGAAACACAATTTGATACATTGTTGTACGTACATTATATAATTGGGTTATTATAAGTTATGTAGAATAACATGTGATGAGATAATTGTTTGTTTTAACATTTATGTTAATATATGAACGAACAATAAAATTACCTTGTTTTAGATTTTTATAGTAAAAAACAAATATTACCAAAATAACACAATTCTTTAAAATGTCATAATAACAAGTAATATCATTTTAATGTTAAAGTTGTAGAACACCTTGAGCAAAAAACATGTCTATAATATCCTATATAATATTATCAACGTTGATTTGGCCGGAGTTATTGATTTATAATTTATTTTCCATTCACAAAATAGCAGCTGCGGGTTTGTGACGTCACATCTCACTAGTCTACGCACGCGAAAACGTGCTAATTGTGACGTCATAAACCCGCAGCTGCAATTTTGTGTATGGAAAATAAATTAAAAATCAATGACTCCGGCCAAATCAACGTTGATATTTAGGTAGGATATTATACAAGTTTTTGGCTCAAGGTGTTCTATACCTTTAAATAAATGTTTATACTGAATTTAAAAACTATTTTTCTATAGGGTGTATCCACATGACATCATATTTAATGCGCTTGGAGGCCATACTGGAGTAGTGAATAAGATTGCTGAGCATAGGACAAACTTTGTTTAAGTTAATTTTTCTTTGGGAAATTACTTAATTTAATTTTTTGTTATTATTATTATATTTTTCTCACATACTTGAGATACTAATTCAAAATATTTACAGCATCAATGCACTCAAAAATATTTCATTGTGTTTTTAAACTGCGGCAAAATTTGTTATTTTGCTATGCCGCCCATGTTATTGAGTGATCCAATATGGCGTCGACTTTAACATGAATGCATACACCCTATATAATGGCAATGCATATAACTTCAATGGAGCTAAACACATTTTCAAGGCAGGATATTTTTATCACAAAAAAAAAATTTAATAAAATTAATCGATTCAACATGATCATGTAAACACTTTTGTATCCATCAAATGAATGAATAAAAAAATTGAGCATTTTGAGAATAATTATAGTTGAAAAAAAAAATCTTGTTATATATAGGTACAAATTATGTAAATTTAATTATAAAAATGTCAGTCAAACTTATAAGTATAAAACTGCATGTGCCTAAACAGCTTCAAATTATATACATGTATTTATATAATATTCGCACTAAAAAATCATTTTATTTTGAGTAATATGAAATTAACAAATCATGGTGCTTTTAGAAACTTTAATATACTAAAAATACGTGAGTAAAAAAATTATTATTTAATTTTATACATTATGTTTTACTAATTTCTTGAACACGATTTTTTTTTTCAGCTTTTAAAATAATTTTATTTAATAATCGAAAACAATTATCTTCAATCATTATTATTAGCTAAATTCAAGTTAAAAATCATAAAAAAAATAAATAAAGATGTTTTTCTTATATTAATATATTAATATAATTTGCAAAAAAAAAAAAAAAAAAAAAAAAAAAAAAAAAAACGTTTAAAAAAGAAAATAAGTGATAATGTATTTAAAAAAATTGACATTTGGCGTTATATAAAATGTCTTTATCTTTTTTTTTTTAAATATAGAAAGAGAGAGAGAAATTTATAATAGAGAGAGGAAGAGAGAAGAATAAGTAATTACCTTTAGGCTATATATAAGCTTATAATTTGAGTAGTTGACTTTTTTTTTTTTTTTTTTTTTTTTTTTTCTTGTTATAACTAGAGCAATTTAACAAGGTAGGAGATAAGAGAAAAAAATATTTGATATGTTTTAAGTATATTGCAAAGCTATACTTTTATAGCTTAATTTTCCGCAGGGCCTCGTCTCTCTCTCTCTCTCTCTCTCTCTCTCTCTCTCTCTCTCTTGGCTAACATTATATTGCATGTGGAGCCTACTTGATTTTTATAATGATTATATTGCTATAACCAGCCTTCTCATCTAACTTTTTTTTTTTCATTAAATAAGGGGAGGATTAAAAAAAAATCCTCAACAAGACCAATGTTTATGACTTTAAAGGAATAGTTAAGAGATTAAAATGGAAAAATTATTTCAATTCTGAATGTGTGGATATTATTTATATATGAAAAAGGAATAAAGGAGATTTAAATTTATTAATCCTTTAATTTAAATCTTTATAAAAATACAAGGTGAATACTTTTTTTTCTTATTATATAAAATTATATATACCCGTCATGAGGAAAGAATGAAGCCCGCCGTTACCGGAACTACATTCTAAAAAGATGTTACTTTATACAATAATATTCCAGTCTCATTCTTTCTCCTTGTAATGCCACATTTTTAAATATGGAAAGTTTCTGTCACTGCCAAGCACGGATTTGGTCCTCTTGGGTCGATTGGTAAACAAAAGAGGGCCATATTGTGGGGCCACATAACCTAAATATTTTTTAAATACTGCTTTGAGTAACTATTTAATTTGATAGTAACGTTGTGTTAATTTACGATTTCCATTATAGACTTTACTTTCATAGAACCAAATGAACTTAATATTTTCTCTCTCTCTCTCTCTCTCTCTCTCTTCGACGGAACCAATTTGATTCAATTTATATATATATATATATATATATATATATATATATATATATATATATATATATATATATATATATATATATATATATATATATGCTCTATACAGCAACTATTCAGTATAACAATAATAAATATTTTAATATTTAAAGCCCTTATGCACTTTTTTTTATCATTTAGAATACTAGATTGATAATTACCATACTTTATTATCCATGAATTAGACACTAACATGTTGATTTTGTATTTATTTTCATTTTGACAGTTGAAATAAAACTTATCTGACGTCACAGTGTACCGGTGACTGTGATTGGCTGACTTTATTACGTGACTTGTCGGGTGATTGTGATTGGCGAGGAGAAACTTTACATGTAACTAAACAATATGGTACAATTTATGTATTCCATGCACGAAAAAGTTACACAATTTAACATTATTTTATTATAGCATAAATATGCTAAATAACATCAACATAAATAATTATGATGTAGAATATAATATATTTATGCTTTATAATAACATTATATGAATTTTAGATTATGTTTTATGGAACAAATTGCGCTTTAAATGAGCTGTATTGCGTTCTTATTTTTATCCGCGTGCTCTATAGTCCTTTAATACATAATCATAAAACAAGTAGAAAAAAAAAATCTATATGCAATAATACATAAGAAAACAAACAATTTTTTCTCTATCATATGTATATATAAAGGTTAAATATACAATACTCAAACATTCCTCTAAAATAATAAATTTTGACTGATCATATCATTTTTTTTTATTATACTTAAAAAAATAAAATATTATAATAACTGTAATCTTATATTACATGTATAAGTGATATATTTATGTATTATTTGTATATAATTAAAAAAATTATAATTAAATTTAGAAGTTTTAAAAATATATTTTATAAAATGCATAATAAATTAGATTAATATAATGTAACTGTAAATTGAAAAATTATTATTTTGGGAAGTGAAAAAATTATGAATGTATATATTACAATAAAAATATGGGCCAAGTGTCAATTTAAAAATTATTATTATTATTAATTTTTTTTTTTGGTGATAGGCGTGTCAAGAGTGAGAATATAAACGTCTTCACACATCATAAAAAATCAATCAGATTTTAATGTTCTACTTCGTTAAAAAGTTTTAACTCATTTGCTGTTTTTTTAAATTTGAAATATTTGATATATTATAGTCAAATTTTATATCCTATATATAGGATAAAAAGAAAACAAGAAAATAATCACCAAAATTTAAGCCTTTAAGGTTAATAAACTTTAATGATTTTATTCTTATTAATTTAAATCATATTTCATACTTTTAAAGCAAAAAAAAAAAAAAAAAAAAAAAAAAAAAAAACTGCTATATATTGCATTTTGAAAATATTGCATATTATATTATACAGTATTTCAATGAAGTATTATAGTTTATTAATGTATTCATATACTGTATATTATATTACATTATATGATCTATTATTGTCATTATATAGGAAATAGTGTATATAATTTTATAGCACTGCAGTGACTTATACATAGTCCTCAAATTACAAGTATATATAATTATATTCATATCAACACGCACTAACAATTATGGTAACATGTCATATACTTAATAATGTGCATTTTTTTTTTATGAATTAGCAATAAAACCAATATACTATAGTATAGGGCTTGGTGACAGTATGTTGACAAATATAACCAATCAGATCCACGCAAGAAAAAAAAAAGAAAAAAAGTAAGAAATTTGAACAAATAAATAGTTTCAATTTGGGGACTCCCTCTCAAAATCGATGAATTTGAATACATTGTACATGGGACTATCTTTAAAGCAATTTTTAAGATTTTTTTTTTTTTTTTTTTTTTGCAGATTTAGAACAGAGGAATTTAAATGACGTATATACGGAATATAGGCACATGCCATGCACCTTTTCAAGCGATCATAATATTTTGATTGAAAATTGTGGAAAGACATTAATTTCATGGAATATTTGTATTATATGAAACATACAGTATACTATAGGTTTTCTCTATACTAAATTTTAGGGATTAGTACAATTAGGGATAGTTTAGTACAATTTAGGGATAGTACAATGATGCTGATGTAACTTTAAATTTTCTAAATTAAAAAGAAAAAATAAACTAAAATTTTAAGTAATTTTTATTATTATTATTTTTTTAATTAAAATTATGCAAAATATTAATAACAACATTAATTGTTCTTGTTTTTAAAAATATTACTTAAATGTCAATTTTTATAAACAAAATATTTGTTAAAAATTATAAACACTTCTTTAAATAATATAACTTTAAAAAATTGATCAATTAATTTTTACAAATGAAAAAAAAAACAAAAAAAAAAAACTCTGAACAAGTTTTTGCAAGTGACTTTTCTTATTTAATAAGCCATTACTCTCTTCAACCACCGCACGCCATTTCTTCGACACTTTGACAGACAGGTCAATTATTTAGAAGGAAAAAAAAATCAATCTACACTGTGCTGCGTTATAACGATTAAAACTTTTGATATATAATAAAATGTGAGACTTAAATATTGAAAATTATATAATCCTGTTATATATGAAAATGTAGGAGTTTAAAGTTTCTTCAAACAAAAGTTATGCAGCTGAGATTATATAAGAATTTAAGAAATCATATTAATTTTCTTTTGAAATGAAAAACTTTTCGGTATGACCTTTTTATATTTTACGAAGTATAAATATATAGAGTAAAAAGAGCAAAAATGGCAATAAGGATTGCTACGTTTTTTTTTTTTTTTTTTTTTTTTTTTTTTTTTGTAGTAATATATATTATATAATATTTGAAATGAACGTAATTATTTTTACACATTTTTAGAATTTTCTAACCATTAAATAATTTCGAAATAATTCTGAAATAGCTCAAATATGTAACGCTATAACTATAGTTTAGATGAGTTAAAAAATGGATATCTTCATTCCGTCAATTTTCAAATCTATAGTCGATTGATCACTTTGGTTTGGGTAAAGTTTTGGGTAGGTTTGTATAAAGGTTTGCTATTTATGTAAACAAAAGACAGAATGCAACAATAAAAATTGAATATAAGGAACTCATTTTTAAGTCTCTTACTTATTATATACATGATAATGATAAAAGATGACTTTTTTTTTCTTTTTTTTTTTCAAAAAATAAATAAATAATTATAATAATAAATGCTTTGAGTGATCATGAAAATGTTATAATAATTCATACTGTAATGTCTTAAAAAGTAAAATTAAAAATTAAAGAAACGTTGCTGAAATTATTTTTAAATTATTTTACTTCTTTTTACAGTATTTCGTATAGCGTCTATAAACGCGGTAACACGTATACCTTTTGCCATCAGGAACTTAATTTTACACGTCTGAGCTGTCAATATGCAAACGTTAAATTAATTTGCACTGATCAAACCTATATAAAACTCGTAATATGAATACAGTTTTGTATATATAGACAAATTAAATTTCATTGACCTTCGTTCTTCATTTTTAAAAATCCGGGACAAAAATTATAAATGAGTTCAATATTTGATTATAAAAATGTTGGTGGTTTGAGTGAGCGGCCGTATATATATATTTTATATGGTCACACAATATAAAAAATAGCATCAACGTTCTATGTTACAAATATGCTTGAGGAAAAAAACAATTAAAATGTAGACTGTGGAGGAATACATTATCTAAATAAATTCTAAAACAATCAACACCACGACAGCTTTGCAATCCATTGTTAAAGAATATTAAAAGACACGCCTTTTTTTAAAACAAGCCGCGGTTTTTCTTGTTATTATTTTTTTTTAAACATATGGGCGATACTTTAATTTAATTTATATATCGATTGTTAAAATAAGATTGTTTTATTTATTAATATTATTAGATTTATTCTATATTATAGACAGGAAAAAAAATTGACAAAATAATTAGTTTTTTTAACTATATAGTAATTGAAGTATCTCTTATATTCTATATAAATTGGTTTATATATATAAAATTCTAAATTATTAACTTTTTTATAATGCCATATCATTAGTATTACATTCACGCTACATAATAATTTTGGAAAAGTGATGCATTGTCAGTAAAAGTGTTTGTCTTTCTTTCTTTCTTTTCTTTTCTTTTCTTTTCTTTTCTTTTTTTTTTTTTTTTTTTGCTCCTAACTATACGAAAAAATGACGGTCACCTATATAGTGCTCTAATGCTTTTTAAATATAAAATTGCGCATGGAGCAAGGGAACTGGATTTATGAACATCACTTTATATTAATCTATAGATGTATGAGTAAATGTTTATGCATGATAATGTCATTAGAAAAAAGAAGCAAATATACGTACATATATACATCATAACTTCTGTGCTCTATACACTGATCTATATAATACCATAATCTATATACCATTCGATCCATATATTACATGAGAGGTGATATAGAAATTCATAAAGAATGTAATATAATATACATTTTTTTCTTTTCAATCACGATTTATTTTATGTTATTTTACTCAAAAGTAAGCCTCAGAAGTGGCAAAACTTTTTTTTTTTTTTTTTTTTACCCGATAACTTTTTTTTAAAAAAATTCAGCATTATTGTTTGTATGTATGCCTTCAATAGCATGTGTACCAAATTTCAAATCGATTTGTCCATCAGTTACGTGATGTGGTAAAAAAAAATAACATGGGAAGCATAGGACGTACTATATGCTCATCATGTTATTTTTTACTCACACAACCGATGGACAAATCGATTTCCAATTTATTGAAGACAAAACAAACTTATGCTGAAATTAATAAAAAGAGAGAGAGAGAGAGAGAGAGAGAGAGAGAGAGAGAGAGAGAGAGAGAGAGAGAGAGAGAGAGAGAGGTCAAAAAAAGTTAGCCTGAGTTTAAACGTTAAGAATAGGTGTAAAATATTGTGTTGTGTTATATTATGGGTCGCAATTAAAATAATTTATAAAAATCCTAATATATAAGATTTTTTTAACAATAAAACTTCAAAGTTTTATAGTTTATTTGTAAACTTTTTCCTTTTGTTATACTTTGCTTAATTTATACTTTTAAATTTTCTATTCTTAATTAGGTATATATAGCATACAATTTTCTTACTGCATTATTTTTTTTAAAAAATAAAGTTTTAATTAATGTATTTGTGTTTTTTTTTGTATAGACTACACTAGTTGTTTTAATTATTTTTTAAAACTTATGGTATAAAGTGAAAAATTCACCTGAATGTTCAAATACATAATTATGTGTATTATTATGCATATGTCTGTAATACAGTATATAGGGCGTGGAAAATATCACTTACTTTACTTTAAACATTATACTTTACAACTATGTAGGACTTCAAAAATCTGAAGAAAAAAAATTAAAAAAATAATACTGAAAAATAAAGATTAAAAGTACAAAATTAGCAATATAATTACTTCGACTATAATGCTGCATAAAAATTATTTACTTATTTAAATGCATGATTTGAATGATTAAATGTTCTATTATATGTCTTTATATTTTTCCTCAGCACTGCAATATAACATAATAGTAAAAAAAAAAAAAAAAAAAAAAAAAAAAAAATAGAGAAACAAAAAACTCATACATAAAAAATAAAAACACATTTATATAAATTTAAAATCTTTCGATTTCAATTCTAAAAGTATCGCCCAACATTATATAGTATGATTGTTAAATATATTTTTTTGAATGTGTTTTTTGTTTCTTATAGTGTGGTCGACGCCTCCAAAAAACAAAAATTTGTGATAACATCGGAAGAGGTGAAATATTCTTATAAACTAACTCCCAAACGACGTGGGCAAAAATACAACCTAACCAAACAAGCCATACTATGTTTTTTTTTTATATTATATTATGCGTACATAGAATATATACAATAAACATTCAATAATATTTTAATGTACTACCATGTTGTAAAAATAAATTTTATTTCCAATCAATATATAATATATATATGAGACTTAGACATATAATATAATAAAAAAGTACTTTTGAGAATATATATATTATAAAAAGTATATTATTAGAATACTTTTTTATTGATTTTTATTTAACAAGAATATCTATAATATAAAAATTTGAACTTTATTATTATTGGATTTTTAATTTCAATTTATTTACCTTTGGTAAAACAAGATTTTTCTAAAAGTTGATTTTTTTCCCTCCTCTCACTCGATTTGTGCAAAACTTTCAATTTTTTTTTCTTTAAACTTGTTCAGACTTTTTACTATTTTTTTTTCTTTGATACTGATAATCTATAATAAAAGGACCATGATGCCAATTACGCACTCACTGAATCGTTAATTAGTTTTATTAGCTGTGATTTTTCTTCTTTTTTTCTGCTTTATAAAGAATATTATTCTTTAGAATCCTTTTTTGATAAAGATTCAAAAATAGATGATATTGATGTATTAATGTTCACCACCCATACAACATTGGAATATTATACAGATATTAACAAATTTTCTCAAACTTCATTATAATGTTTGTACAACGTTTAATAGAGCTCTTATGGTTGTGTGATTCATCTTTTATTTTGTACTCTTGTTGTTGTTATTTGTTCGTATTATTATTACTTTTTTATTATTATTATTAAGTTTTATGTGACAAGACCAATGCTTCTGGTAACTTTGATTGTTACTATATGAACTGCCTGGGTCAATAAAGATTCTTATTCTTCTTTTTTGGATTTATGAATATTATTTTTGGAGCATTTTTTACCCATGAAAGTTAAAGATGGTATGTTCATAAAAAACAAAATTGTATTTGTCATGGAGGCAATTTAAATTTTTTTTTTTAATAAACAAATTATCACAAATATAAGATAGAAAGTCAAAAACCCTTAACAAGCTGTGAATAAGCTGATTTTTTTTATCTACATATTTTACAGAAGCTAATTTTCTATAGTTTTATATATACAGTTGTAATTTGTTATATATTCCTTTTAACTAAAATGCAAAGTTTTACAAAGAAGAAGAAAAAAAAAATAGGAGAGTTTTGCAGACAACCACTCTTTAAATTTGTAATGCAGTGCATCGTTTGTAAACTAGCTAAATAAATATGATTTTTTTAAAAATAAAATAACATGTTTATACTTAAAATCAAAATACATTTTCTATTCTGGTAACATTTACATTCAAAACATTGCCGCTAAAGAAATGCAAAATGTATAAGCCTATAAAAATGCAACCATGCATGTGGATAACGCAGTATGATTTATATATAGCATTCGGGAGGTGCATTATCATTATATACGATTGTTTCCACGGTTTCTCTAAAGTTTATCATGGTGAATGTTGGGCCCGTGTGTGCAGTACAAGGCTATCATATTGCACCTGTTTTGATGGAACTATATGGTAAAGGGTATAGGTGTAGCACTGCATAGCACATAATACAATATGAAGAGAGAGAGAGAGAGAGAGAGAGAGAGAGAGAGAGAGAGAGAGAGAGAGAGAGAGAGAGAGAGAGAGAGAGAGAGAGAGAGAGAGAGAGAGATCTGTACTTTCCACCACACTTTTACATAATTGAATAAAATTACAAAGATAAAAAATTAATCAATTGTTACATTGTTTCTATTTTACACACATATATAATGTCTTGAATGAAAAAGGTTTGACACTTTGTTGTCTATGAGGTGTATTTTATTTTTTATCACATAATGAAATCTCTTGAAGATCTACGTGCGAGAGTCAAATACAGGACCACGCCTGATGATGATGGGGATCCGGTATCATGAAGTTTATATCAGCACGTGTTACCTGGTGGCCTAATATACCTGGGGATTTTATGTCCCCTTGTCTTATAACCAAGACTATACTCTTTTTTTTTTTTTTTTTTTTTTTTTTTTTTTGTGGAAGGTGTTAAAAATGACAAAGTTTTAATTTAATATTGGGAGTAATTTAGTGTCACGGTAGATTAAATTTATTACCTTTTTATATATATTCAAGTATATTTTTTTTATTGATGATTAGATATGATTGGATCTGCGATTTGCTTGCTCAAAATTTTAGTGTTTGAATTCCTTTTCTTATACGTAGAGTATCTTTCTTTCTTTTTTTTTTTTTCCCCCTCTCATTTGTTTATTTATTTATTTTTATGTATATTATGCTGTTTATGATACAAGTCCGTACCCTATAATTTTGAAATTGTGAACTCTCCAAATTGCTATATTTTAGTAAAATATATAATACAACAACAACAAAATGCATCTTCTTTGTTCGAGCATTTTTTAATTCTATGAAAATCAATAAATAAATGTTTAATAAATCATAATAAACTCCCTGAAAAATGTGTGTCTGAAAGGGTAATGAACTATATACTAACTGTGAGAAATATTTGTTATCAAACCTTTTTTAATTGTTGTTGTTTTTATATTGCATTGAGAATAACGACGATATTGGATTTGTTGCTTTGCTAACAAGTATATAAGTCAACGATTTAGAAAGTAAATAATTGACTATATTAATATTAATACAGGAAATTATTTAAATTACTCTTATTTTCAAAATTTGGCAACAAAGCAATAAATTCATTCATTATCTGCCTATTTAGAGAACGGAATTAAAGCAAAATGTGTAACTCGGAGCGTCATCTATACATAACGTTCTGAAACTATAGATATAGACATTTTGCTTCTCGTGACAAAAAACGAGATAGACATTTTGCTTTCATGACAAAATACGAGATAGACATTTTGTTCGCAACAACATCGACATACTTATACTAAATTTATAATTCTCTCTCTCTCTCTCTCTCTCTCTCTCTCTCTCTCTCTCTCTCTCTCTCTCTCTCTCTCTCTCTCTCTCTCTCTCTCTCGCACTCTCCATGTTCCGAACAATATCTCAAAAGTATCTCAAAACAATACAAAAGACACCAAAAAACAATATAAAAGTAACAATAAATTTCAATTATGAATACATAGTGTAAAATATAAAAAAACAGCACATTATACAGGAACTTACAAAAAAGTTAAAAATCTAAGATAACCTGTTGCATATATACATAATATACATATACAAAAAAAAATATACAAAAGAATTTTCAAGTGATGTTTTATTATTTATACATGCGTGAATTTTAAATGACACTAACAACGTTACGTCATTACATAAAATGTAAGAGGAGAGAGAGAGAGAGAGAGAGAGAGAGAGAGAGAGAGAGAGAGAGAGAGAGAGAGAGAGAGAGAGAGAGAGAGAGAGAGAGAGAATAAATGGTAGCAAAAGCAATTTAAGTGGCCCAGACCTCCTGTTGAGCTAGAGCTGTCACATTTCTAGATTGACGTTTTTGCGTTGATAACAAACTATGATTAGAATTATCCATGACTGATGTTGAAAATTTAAATTTAATTCACCTCTCATGCCAAAAAAAAAATTTAATAAATGTATGTACAATTTTTTTTTCCTGTGGAGACTGACTGGAGAGGGTGCTAGAAACGTGACAATGGGTTATATTATAGTATAAGTGTATAATATACTTATACTATGGTTATATTCACTTATGAGAGTAATTTTGTATGATTTATACTGACATTTTTAAATTAAATATTTTAAATTTTTCATATTTTAATTTTTGTATGTGATATGTTGTAATGATATTTTGTGGAATTTTTATGATGCACAATAAACTGAGAGAGAGAGAGAGAGAGAGAGAGAGAGAGAGAGAGAGGTGATTCTGCGAGCGATAATTTTTAGAAAATAACACCCTTTTACCACGCTGTTGTAAAATATTAACATAATAAATGACAATAATAATTAATATAATAAAACATGGCAATTAAATGAACGTTATATTGATGAAGTCCTCGTAAAATATTCATTTGTCTATAACGCTTGACTTTTTTTTTTTTTTTTAATTTGTTATTATTATTATTTTTTTGTTTGCGTGTTGTACACGCAAAGTCTCCTCACGCATTGTCTTATAATATTGACGCGTGCTCAATGGAAACCACACACACATACACACACAACACACAGGCCAGATACACAGCCCGGCATTCACCATGACAGCCTATAGAGAAACTGTGGAAACTCCAGGCAGGCTGGATATAGTATGCAATTACACATTAACCAAATCCATATTGTATATAAAATTGAATTTTGATGATTTACTTTTATGATGCCTTACTGACAGTGAATGTGTACCTCCCGGATGCTGTACGTTGTTACGGAATGCATGTTAACATGTCTCTCATTCAAAAAAAAAATAAATAAATAAAAAAAATAATAATAAACGTTACAAAATTTGATAGTTTCTTTTTTACAGCGCTCTCCAAAAGTGAGCTCCAATTTTTCCTCGCATTTACAGAAAAATAGACCACCTACTATACGTCATTTGCTTCCATAAATAATTATTGGTTCACTCAACATAGGAATCGATTAGAACACACGCAAAGCACAAAAACAACCTTAATTAATAAAAATTGACAATTCTATAAATTATTTAAAACTACAAAACATTTTACTGATGCAAACAAGTAAAAAAAAAAAAAAAATCTAAGGAATTCTTTTAAATACACATAATTATATTTGCGACCTTCAAAGTAAATCTATAAAAATTCAAATTTTATAATGCTCAAAATTCAATTAAAATTAATAGTGATTTGAACCTTAGTTGAAGTATAAATTACAGATGCAACATGACACCTGTGTTGACAAAATTTATACAAAAGAAAAAAAAAAGAAAAAAAAAAAAAAAAAAAACATCGCGCGGCAAAAAGAGTTGAAAATGACTCGACAAACATGTTCAACGTTTTTTCAATGACAATTTTTTACAAAACCCTAATTTAAATAATTTAACTTCAAATAAATAAAAGAAAATAATGTGTAATTTGTGGACATGTTAGAAAAAAAGAAAAAGAAAATATATATTGTTGTATATAATATATTATATTATAAGAAAATTCTTTAATCCTTTATTTTTTTTGTCATACAAGTATAATTTTTTTCTTTAAAAAATAATAATATAATATTGTATTCAGTAGCTTTTAAAAACTTTTTTTTATATAAAATTACTATTTTTGAAGGATGAAAGTATTTTTATTTAAAAATTGCAAGCAAATATTTTTTGTTTTTTAATCCTGCTTATATAGCGAAAGATACGTATAATATTTAAAATACGTATTAAAGAAATATAAAACCTGTTTGATGTTTGAAATGTTATTTTTGAACCAATAAACCTCAAAACTAAAACTTTTTTTTATATATATTATATAGTATATTATATAGTATATATTTGATTTTTGTGTGGTATACCTTATTTCCCTGTATATATATGTTACTGCATATATTTTATTGATTTTTGGTTTGGTTAATCATTCTGAGTTTTATAGTATGTACTAAAAAAAATTGCGTTTATAAACAATTTCTAAATATATACAAATAATAAATCACGTTATTTGCATGCTCATTTATGTGAGAGCATAATATAATTGTTGTCGAAATATAGATGCATGCAATGCAAGATTAGTATTTTTCTTTGTTCGCGCTTATATCAATAGAATTATTAAAAAAAAAAAAAAAAATTATTTCCAATATTATACTTTTGTAATTGTTTATAATAAATTAAGCACTTTAGACCGGAGAGAGAGAGAGAGAGAGAGAGAGAGAGAGAGAGAGAGAGAGAGAGAGAGAGAGAGAGAGAGAGAGAGAGAGAGAGAGATTTTAAACAAAATGTTTGTACACTATATCTATTCTTTATCTTTCAATTTGTTCTTGTTTTATGACAGTAAAAAAATTAAAAGAGTTATGTTATAAGCAAGCAGATGCAAGTTTTTTTTTCTTTTTTTTTTTAAAGAAAAAAACGTTAAGTGCACAAAAATTGACTTTAAATTTTGTATTTTGTTGTGCTAAAAAAACTAAGTCTTTATTATATAAGTTACTTTAAAAATATGAATTATAAAACATAAGCACAGTTTCACGTTTATTTCATCCTTTTCAATATACTTTTTTCTTACACTTTATAAGTAATGTGTAAATATTTAAAATTATAAATATTTGATAACATTTTTTATGATGAAATGTAAATAAATTATTATATAAAAATAACAGTTTATATATAGAAAAAGTTGTTATTTAATCCTCTAAGTTTCTCTCTCTCTCTCTCTCTCTAGTCTCTCTTTTCTAATGTATGTATAAAAAATATGAATAGAATAAGCTAGGTTTACTTTTGTTTGAGTGAATGAAGTAAAAACACTGAGTTATGTTTCTAATGTGTTTGATTTTGTGCTCGCTACACTTAGCACTTAGTTAATATTTGCTTAGCTTCCCTCTTAGCTTTTACTATGGTCCACCCACCTTGTATATGGTGTGTAAACTACTTTTCATCAGTCATAATAATGACGTCAAGAAATACCATATTTAGAATTAAAACAATATAAATTATATAGAGCAGCTGATTGATCAGTTTATTTTAAAAAGTCTTCGAATTTTTGTATAAATTTGACGTTACTGCTTATACAAAATGACAATTCATACCTCTATACTAATAAGTAATAACTAATAATGAATATTCAAATTTAGTTTCTTTAAGAGTTTCAATGTTAATTTTAATATTTAATTTCTCACCTTTCGTTATGGCCACGAATGGTATAGAATCCCTATAAGTTATATCATATAATATACCATACCTTTTATACATTCCAATTAAAAGAAATATGAAATGGTAAAGTCAGAGTAGATGTATAAAGAGAAGAGACAGAAATCAAGAAGAAATACACATTTCAAATATTTATCAATAATACTGGAATTAAAAAGTCTTTCAATTAAACGTATATCAAGTACATAACTTTTGGATATCTCACTGCCGCTAAATTTAACGTATCCTATACAACCATTTTCACATCCTCATTTCCTATTTTTATAATTTTTAAATTATAACCCCATAAATTCATTTTTAAAGTACCTACATCATATATTATACCGTTTATCCTGTTCCTATAAAAAAAAATGAATTTTTAAAAACTCTAAAATTTGAAATACAAGATGAAATCGATCTTGTTGCGAACAAAAGGCGTATCTCGTATTTTATCAGCAGAAGCAAAAGGCCTATCTCGTGTTTTGTCAGTAGAAGCAAAAGGCCTATCTCGTATTTTGTCAGTAGAAGCAAAAGGCCTATCTCGTATTTTGTCAGCAGAAGCAAAAGGCCTATCTCTGAAAAAGTAAATTTTACAGGAGAAGCATTTTAAAAAATAAACTGATTTTTGTTAAAAATGGTTTCTATTAAATAATTGGTGTTATTTAATGCATTTAACAATAATAGTTGATATTGTAAGTTGTAACAAATTGTCTAAATCACCCTATTCGACTAATATATATATAAAGGCTGTATTTTTATAATATTGAAAAAAATCATAACAAAATAATTTAATTTATTTATTATTATTATTTATAGACGAAAAAAAAATTCATTTATTTTATTTGTATTCATAGCAGATTCTAGGTATAAAAAAATTAATAAAATAATAAACTTTTTGGATACAATTATATTTTTACAATAATTTTATTACAGATTGTAAAGAAAATAATATATTTTAATCCTTTTGCTTTTGAACAATTTTTTTCAGGAAAGAAAGGAAAAAATACAAAAAGAATAAAATATTATAAATAGCATTTTGCACATTTAAACAAAAGAAAATAAACTAACTTAATCAAATAAAAAATATATAACAGAAACAATACAATCATCCCCAATTTTTGTGTAGTAAATTTAAAATTATTTGTTGTATTTAAATTCACGTATGCAGTGCATCACAGCCATGTGTTTTTCTGTAAACTTGCATAAAACTTTACAAAAACAGAACTAAAAAATAATTATTATTACCTAATTCTTAAAAATGTAGCAAGTCATTATTAAAAATAAAGATTCGAAGTTTTTTAAATATATTTTTCTTTTAACATAATTTAAAGCTAAAAAATAAACAATTTTAAATAATAGCGGTTGAATAAAAAAGTACATAAAAAAATTACATAAAAAGTTAAATAACTCTATAAATTGGTACCACTCTTTTTAAGATCTCTATTTTTCAAATAAAAACTATTCCACCTAGTGACAAAACTTGTAACTAAATATCTAGTAAAAGCAGTGAAAACAATTTTTACCATAACTTTGTAAATAAAGCGATTTCAACTATAAAAAATTAACTCGAGCGAAAACATAATTCAAAGAATTTAAAATTTCGAAAAAGTCATTTTTGTCAAAAATCGGAGATAGACATTATGTTAAGCGTAACAAAATAAGAGATAGGCCTTTTGCTTCTACTGACAAAATACGAGATAGGCCTTTTGCTTCTACTGACAAAATACGAGATAGGCCTTTTGCTTCTGCTGATAAAATACGAGATACGCCTTTTGTTCGCAACAAGATCGAAATATAGAAGTAAGAAATATAGAGATAGAAAATGAATAACATATAAATAAAAAGACACAAACTTTAAAAGCAGAAACAAATAACCTATGTCTATACTAAACACACATCTCGTATATTTACTTGACACTGCGTGTGTTTCATGTTTTTTGAGACAAATAATGTACCTGGGGATGCATCTGCTAGATGTTTGGTGCATATAATATTTGTTGTATAAATGTCTCGTGCAAGTATGACTGTGTGGTGTTGTCTCAAGTGGACAAGTAAGTGGACTACCCTGATTTGTATCGTGACATCCTATATATGGAGGTGGGGAAAAAAATAAATTTTAACATGATCACAAATTTTACCTTGTCCAAGTCCTCTTTCCTTTTTTTTTTTTGTTATTTATATTTATCTTTTTTTAATAGATCATGTTTTATAAAAGATAAAGAAAAGGTAAAAATTGTGTTTGTTTTCTTTTAAAGTTAAATTTATTGTAATAAAATAAATACTTTTACAGCTGTTTTCAGTAACCTTTCTCTCTCTCTCTCTCTCTCTCTCTCTCTCTCTCTCTCTCTCTCTCTCTCTCTCTCTCTCTCTCGCTCATGCTGGAGTTTTCATTTTATTAACTTAACAAGCTGTAAATTTAAAATTTTACAAAATGCATTATGTCAATAATTTTGAACATATATTTAATATAACATTCTGTTTTTAAATTGAAAAAATAATTATAATAATAATAATAATAAAGTAAATATACTTATTAGTACTGACTAATAATTTAAAATAATTATAGAGTATTGAGGTATAAGGTGACAGAGAGAGAGAGAGAGAGAGAATTTAGCGCCTTATTTTTTGGAATGTTTGCAACTGTTTTAACACAAATGTATGGCACAAAGCCTACCGTAAGGCGAATACCAAGCATGCACATTAATAAATTATTGGGATAATATAAAAAGTTACTATATTACCTTGTATGGGCATATAATCCATTCATTTATGGAGACTAAATAAATTTTATATCAAAAAATGCATACATTTTCATTTTCTTATTATCTTTTATATTTTTAGTATCATAGTCATAAAGAAATTTAATACAATTGTATTTAACAATGGCTCTACAGCATAAGTTATGAAATTAATTTTTTACATTTTACTATACTGTATAATATCTTATAATACCACTCCAAAAATAGTGATGAATAAAATTGTAATAGTAATGCACTTTTTTTTCTTTAGCTCGTATTCGATTTCATATATTGTATAATATCGTTTTATCTATAAACACTTTAAAATTTATTACATTTCAAATAAAAAAAGAAGATAATAAAATACCATGAAATTCCATTGAAAAATCATCATAGAAAACAAATAATGATAAAAATAATTGAAGAGTCTGAACACGAATATAACCATAACCAAGGTGACAATTGAAATAAAATAGCCGTGCGGTCATATAAAAAAGATAAACATAGATAATTAATTTTCAAATCTTCAATCGCATGAAATGTTTGATATAAAATTCTATTTGAAATCGTACATAATAAAATATTATAATATTTTTAAATAAATGATTTTTTTTATAGTATGGCAATAATAAATTGATGGTAACAAAGCTATTACGTAATCTGCTGTATATACGTCATATTTTATTTTCAAGTCCGAATATACTTTTAAAAAAAGATGCAGAAATTAAAAATAAATATACCAATAATTTAATTTCTATAATTTATATTATACCCTTATTTCTTTCATAGCAATCTTTCGAAGAAAATATTTTGAAATTTCTTTTGAAAAAAATAATGTTATAAGGTACATTTCCATATACCAATAAGATAAAGTTGAAAAACAAAATATATACATAATTTTTAGTAAAATTTCCTTTATTTTGATATTTTGCATCTTAAAAAATATAAAAGAAATCACGCAATATAATTTCTTATTATGCTGTATATTCGTCATTAGAATGATGTATTTTCTTTTGTGCTTTTTTTTTTTTTTGAATAAAGACGATTATTTATTTATTTATTTATAGAGTTGCATGAATGATTTTAGTTATATACTGTAATATTATGCAATATATATATATGCTATAAAGATACATAATTAGTATTCGTTATTATGAAAATTATGCCTTTATATAAATAAATATTGCTGTAACAACGGACTATATAGCTTATTTTTTATTACGTTCGTAATTTTGGCCATATAGAAACGTTATTTTTCAATGACTTGTCAATTTGAAGCTATATAGTGCTGCTTTTTTAAATTGAGATTGATTCACGTAGGAAACAAAGATTGGAAAGGTGAAGTACGTACGTATATATTGACTTAAAGAAAAAGTTACTTTTTTTTATAAACTATTTACGTTTTGTATAATAAATAAGAAGACGTAAAGGTCGTTGTTCTATTCTATACAAGTTTAAACCATTGCTGTTGATGTGTATATATGTATATATATGTACCGTACTGACTTTTATAAAGCCCTTGTCAACTTACTTTTTTATCATTTAGAATACTAGATTGATAATTTCCATACCTTATTATCCATGAATTAGACATCACCACGTTGATTTTGTATTTATTTTCGTTTATTTTCCTTTTTGCGGCTATATCACGTATCTGACGTCACAATGTACCACAGTCAATCACATGGCAGTAACGTGATAAATTGAAGCCCCTCCCTCAAGTTCTTTAACCCTATCACGGCCCCATTGGTACATTGCCCGATTACGGCCCCATCGGAATATTGAAACAAAGGGGTTCACTTCTTGTAGACTTCCTCATTTTAATTTTGTGAGTTTGCGCGTATTTCCTAAATGTTTTAGTATTTCTCATGAAAATTTGGTGTAAATCTGAATGTAAATTTTTATCTATAGTTTACATGTATATACATCGTAATTATTATTTTAAAAAAAGTATTGAATAAAAGCAATAGTTTGTAAAGTTACTCCAGTTAAACAAATAATAATATAATCATATGATTTAAAATAACATTTTTTTTCCTCCAAAAATATTTTCATCCTTTCAAATAAAATTTACTTTTTAATATAATATATGACAGGTGATAAATATAGAAAATAATAAATGTTGAATGGTTTTCTCATGTATGTACTAAATATTTATTGTCCACCCCTTAAAATGTGTTGAAATGATAAAAAAAATTATTAAATATAAAATTCTTGACCACATTCTTGCATTATAAAATATATATTGAAATAAAATTAAAAATATATATAGCACGGAATATTCTAATATAAAATTTTATATCTGAAGTTTTTTATCTGTTTGCCTCAATGATTTTTACTTTCAGACCACTCTCACTTGAATGATAAGAAAAATATGAAAATAAATTATATTATATGAGAGTTTTTATTTGGTTGTTGTTCATGTGCAAGGGAGAGAAGGGGGGTAGTTTTAAGATGTAGATTATGCAATTTATGATTGATTTAATCATGACGTATGATTCTTAAACTTTAGCAAAAATATCACAATAAAATAACAAGGAAAATATATTATATAATATATTTATAGATTCAAGTTATTATACATATGGACTTACAAAAATACAAAATATTTAACAAAAATCATTATTATTTATTATGGTGCTCTTTTCTTTCTTCTTTCTTAACATCATATACACAACAGAATTCTATATTTGATTCAAAGAAGAAGGTATGAATAATCCAGTACCAATCTAATTAAAACTGCAACATAAAAAAAAAAAAAAGCATTCAAGAAAATTGTCTTAAAATTAATGCAATTTAATGCGGATTATTAAAATCAATTTTTATTTGCCCGCATTTAAGATTGACGATTTAATAAACAAAAAAATACATGCAAAAATTAAAAAACTTCGAATTTATATTAAAAGAAGAGAAAGTTATGCAGTTGTAAAGATAAGTTAATTTTCACCGCTGAAGAAATAAGCTGGAAGATCACTTTATTTTGCATAATAGCATCAATAATACATTTTACTATACAATGAGGAAGGTGGATTGATTTTTTTTTTTTTTTTTTTTTTTTTTTTTTTTTTTTTTTTTTTTTGAGTTTATGATATTTTTGGAAAGAGCTTTAAAAAATTTTGAGGCGGTATTTTTTCTTATGACGATTGGAGCATGCGAAGTATTTTTAATTAGTTTTTGAAAATCGGCCTAGAAAGCCTGTGATGTCATCAGTCAACTTTTTTCTCGGAAAATACTAATCGTTCGAGGTATCAGTAACCAGTTTAATGAAATCAGCTCGTCCTCAGGATTTCAAAAAACTAACTACTAAACCTTCTACGGTCAATACTTTCCGAAATAAATGCCCGATTGATGACGTCAAGTCTTTTTAGGTTGATTTTCAAAAATTAATTAAAAATACTTCCCATGCTCCAATCGTTCTAAGAAAAAATACCGCCTCAAAAAATTTTAACGCTATTTTCAAAAATATCATAAAAAGTGGGGATTAAAAAGAATTTACCTTCCTCATTATATAACTTTACAAGATAACCTATAAATTTACCAACAAAATAATTTGTGTAAAAGCACAGCATGAATATATAAATTTTGAATTTTGTTTTTCCTGAATAAACATTTTATATATTTATTCCAATAACAATTACAGTAAAGCAAAATATATTATTAATGAAATTTATGGTATATTTTTTGGTCAAGTAAAAGTTTAAAAATAAGCTACAAATAATCCTACAAGTAATTAGGTTAATAACTACTTGTAATATATTTTAAACATATAAATCGATGAAAATAATTAAAACAAAAGATAAAAATCATATATTTTTTTCCTCCGCACTCAATTTTCTTATATTATATTTTTTGTCACGAAGGTCATACTGTTATATTTACTGATAAGATTTTCTCTTATATGTTAGGCGAGAAATGGAGTGATTATTTGTATAATTTTTAATAACGTGACGACGTTTAGATATAAACTCACTTCTATTGTGAGTGCATTTACGCGTTATAAACTTTTGACTATCACAACTCATTTACATTTTTAGTTGTGACATTTGAGAACCATACTTCCCTTTTATACAGTTCACTTGTTTTTATATCTTTCTGCACGCTATGGCTATCATGCGCGAATTGTATATTATCCATAGTGTAAAATTTTTAAAATAAATATTTCTCTCTCTGTCTCTCTGTCTCTCTGTCTCTCTGACTCTCTGTCTCTCTCTCTCTCTCTCTCTCTCTCTCTCTCTCTCTCTCTCTCTCTCTCTCTCTCTCTCTCTCTCTCTCTCTCTCTCTCTCTCTCTCTCTCTCTCTCTCTCTCTCTCTCTCTCTCTCTCTCTCTTGATAGAACAATCCCATCATCACCGGAACTACATGCTAAAGGATTTATATAAAAGAAGGTACCTGTCTCATTCTTTTACCATCAGAGTGATATTATATTGTACAGACATTGTGATTTAAGTTTTATACTCTATAATGAAAAATAACTATATATATTGTAAAAATATCATGTATATTTATATACGGTGTATATATTGCGTTATATGTTATAATAACTGAAGCTTCCATATATTACAAATATATTGTATTGTCATCATAATGCAATTGGGAAAATTTTATTAACAAAGTTACACATCACTCTTCTACCCATGATGTGGATCTGTATTTTATTCTCTTCCATTCAAACGCGGAATGCATTATATACTTTTTTTTTTCCTCAGCTTGAAAACTCAGAAATTTGCTGAGTCTTAATTGTCATACTGAAATAATTTTTGGAACAAATTGTCTAACTGAGAGAGAGAGAGAGAGAGAGAGAGAGAGAGAGAGAGAGAGAGAGAGAGAGAGAGAAGAGAGAGAGAGAGAGAGAGAGAGAGAGAGAGAGAGAGAGAGAGAGAGAGAGAGAGAGAGAGAGAGAGAGAGAGAGAGAGAGAGAGAGAGAATCCTTTTAAAAAGACCCATCGAGGGATGTAAATACTGGTCTATACCAATAATTATTGACATTTTTCCCATCTATATATATCTTATCAGTATATATATAGTCTATTCTATTGAAATTCTTACTATATATAGAGTATAATATGATGCTGATATTTAATATAAGCTTTAAAATAAAAATTTAATTTTAATTAACTATTAAAAATGTGTAGAGAAATGAACCTATTTGTGAACCATTATTTAAAACAATTTGAATCTATTTTATTTTACATATATGCATAAAACGAGACCCAAAAACGTAAAAAATAATTATTCAAGCCATCAATTTTCTTAATTGTATATGTGAGCAGACAGAATATTTAATTTTTCTAACGACTATTTTGCATTGCTCAATCTCATTAAATATTATATGCAAAACCTCTTTAAGTCATATAATTATTTGAGTGAACACTGCGAAATATAATAATTGTCAAACGGAAAAACAAAAACATATATAGATGATATAGATAAGTCACGCAATAGAATCATTGTTATATAAAAGATATTCATTACAGATATAATATCCCCTCATAGTTCTGCGTTCATGAAAATGAATTAATAAGACATAAAAAAATAATAAACAAAAAATGTTTTATATGCTATATGGGCCAGCTGATATATAGAAAAATGTGTAAACATTTCCAACCCTACACAACAATATTAAAATCACCCTAGATGTGTTTCATTGTTATGGCATTGTTGATAAATGATAATACTCTGATAATATTGATACCCATGAAATATTTATAATCTATTTATACCAGAAATCTATCCTTTTATTTCTATATTGACAGATGTGACTTTTTCTAACATTAATTTTAATATTATTTTGATGTATTATAATACGGGTTATATTATTTTTCATTAACAATAGATTTTGGTTAAACAGATGGGCGTTAGTATTGTTAGTAACAATGATCTGATTTGATTATTTGTGATTGATTAGAGGTCATCCGGTTATAGAAATTTTATTTTATTTTACGGATTTTCTTATTATGTGGATTTTTATATACGCAGTAATCGTAAAACTAGTGAAAGTAATTGACAAAAGTAATTCTATATATTTCAAATGACTTTTGTATAGAAATATGAACAGTTTAAAAGGGTTATTGGTTTGTGCATTTTGATTATATCGTAATTAAATTTAAATAACTTGATTGATGGAAATTTTTAGATCAGCAGAGTTCCCGCATATATAGCTGTTTTCCATTCATTTACTTCTCTGTCTCTGTCTCTGTCTCTGTCTCTGTCTCTGTCTCTGTCTCTGTCTCTGTCTCTGTCTCTGTCTCTGTCTCTGTCTCTGTCTCTGTCTCTGTCTCTGTCTCTGTCTCTGTCTCTGTCTCTGTCTCTGTCTCTGTCTCTCTGTCTCTCTCTCTGTCTCTCTCTCTCTCTCTCTGTCTCTCTCTCTGTCTCTCTCTCTCTCTCTCTCTCTCTCTCTCTCTCTCTCTCTCTCTCTCTCTCTCTCTCTCTCTCTCTCTCTCTCTCTCTCTCTGATTTCTTTCATTTCTATTTACATGAACTACATATACCTGCAACAAAATGAATTTCTAACATATATGATCCCTTAGTATTTCAGATTTCAGCTTAAGGACATGCATGGTGTATACAAAAAATATAAATATGCAGTAGATAATTATGCACGTGTTGTTGCCACTGTATATAGAAATGACTACTGCATATTACGTTATATTATATAATATAGTTTAAACAGTCCAAACATATGTATCGATTATATAATACAGTATAGTAGCATCATAAATTCATTAAAATTCAATGGTCCACTATACCTTAAACCTGTATAAATAACATATAATTTGTCATAATGCAAATTTTTAAACATAAATTACACAGAAAAAAAAAACACATTCTTATTCATATAAAATTTATATAATTTCTGACGACATGTAGTAAAAAAAAAAAAAAAAAAAAAAAAAAAAAAGATACCAGGTGTTTGGCATAGACAAGAAGATGTTTCTTTGTATTTTGTGTGCAGTTAACGTATACAGTCACAATTTATAATATGAGGTGAAAACTACATGTGTGGGGATCACAGATCTATGTGACATCTTTTACAACATCCTGTGCATAGACTTGATCCTGTGACTATGTGCGAGAGAGAGAGAGAGAGAGAGAGAGAGAGAGAGAGAGAGAGAGAGAGAGAGAGAGAGAGAGAGAGAGAGAGAGAGAGAGAGAGAGAAGCCCCCTTTTTATCATTGTTAACAATACCATTGTTATTACTTTCATATGACTTCTGTTATATTATTGTGGTCATATATGCTTCCCTTGAACCACCCCATAGCATACACTCATCTCAAATATATATTATATATATTTTCAAAATGCAATGCACACTCCTCTATCATATATTTTCCACAAAAAGCCACCCTCGATGCATACATATATACGGTAACAGAATATAATATTAATATTATGTTAAATATATTTTTTTGTATCATGTGTATAAATAGGCTTATTAACATAGAAAATGGTTTTTTACGTGATAAGATTTTTTTAATATTAAATTTTATATATTTTTTTCTTTTTATAAATGTGATTATACCTGACCAAAACACAAACTGAATAACATAAATTTTATACTTTTGTTATAGGTGAACATATTATAAAATAGATAGTATTTTATACATTAGGAAAATGTTTCTATAAATTTTATTTTATTGACTAAAAACAGGGGGAGGAAAAAGAGTGAAAATAAAAAAAGGGGTAAACATAATTTGAATGTTTAATAAAAAGAGGAATAAATTTTTATTTTTAAATTACATGAGGCTGGATTTTTTTAAGAGATTCTTTTTCATAAATCTTTTTGTTAAGTCTAAAAATGACGTCCACTGCATTGATTTTAATAAAAATAATGGAAGCAGAAAAATCTGACTTGTTGCACAAGAGTTATTATAAAAGATAATCTCAACAAACATACAAAAAATTTAAGGACATTTATAAGGGTAACTTATACTGTATATGAAATATTTTAAGTACACTATTATATATACGATTGTAATAATAATAAACTCCAGTAATGTTAATGTTTTTGTCTTTATTCCTGATAAAGGTATGAAATTTTTATCATGTATATATTATGATATTTGCAATTTAATAATTAAAAAAAAATATTGTGTTGATCAACATTTGAGTTTCATGAAATTTTCATAAAAATAAAAGCATAGCAGTATTATACGATATAGTTTTCAAGCGTCTTATAAAAAATAGTAATTTATATACGTAATAACGTAATTATTATTTTAATTGAATATCATAAAAAAATTATTATAACCACAGGAAAATGTATAATATACTTCTGTAACGTTATTTTTTTTACCGAAAAAAAAATATAAAAACTAAAATTTAAAACTCTTATATATTATAATATAAAATTTTCTTTAATTTTTACCTTATGTATTTCCCTAAGGACCATTTAATTATATTTTATATTATATTGTTAGTCCTAGTAAACACCTCTCTTGTATTAACTTTTCAGACAAAATACGTAAACAAAAAAAGTTTATTTTTTACGCAAAAAAAAAAAAAAAAAAAAAAGTAAAAAAGTAAAAGAAAGCAAGCGCAACAACAATCATAAATTAGTAAGTTTACTGTATATGTCTATGTACTATAATATATAATGTACAGTACAGTGTATATATACATAGTATATAAGACTTACTGCAGTATTAATTTTGTGTACCTATAACGTACGTAGTGTATCAAAGTTTCAAGTCTAGAAAAAGTTACGACATTTGGACCAATCGGAAAGTATAAAGGTCACAATATATATATACTTTGCTCATCGTAATGTGGACCCTTGAGACCACTTTTTTCTCTCTCTCTCTTTCTCTCTTATAGGTACCCAAGAGACTTTGATAATCTTATTTTTTGTTTTACGATAGATAAATCTTATAATGCAGTAAATACTTTCTCAATGTGATCATGATATATTATAACATCGTATATTTTAATTAATTGCTTAAATTGTTTTCTTTCCTTAAGTTTTTTATTTTATAGAATCCAGTTTACTATAATAAAAAAAACATAGAAAACATTATATAACATTGATATTTTTATATGATTTTTTTATCATTATGGAATTAAGGGTTATTTGATATTTAACGTAACGAAAACGAGGTTTACGTTACGTCACAATGCATAAAGAACTAGGAAATATCATCAGTTGAAAAAAAAAAAAATAGTTAGATTGCAACGACCAATATCTATTTCACTTATGTCATCAACTCTTATATAATATTTTATATAAGTAAATGTAATGTGTATATTATGTGAGGTATATTATGTTAACAATACTTTATATAATACAATCTTAATCGTGAATTCCATATTGTAAATACTAAACATTGCAGTATTGTATATATAAACTCGTTTATATGCGTTTATGCGCGCATAAGGAAATTATTAAAAAAATACATAACACCGAGAATTTTTATATCACACATTTTTTTTTTATAGGGTATCTCTTTTTTTTTTTTCTTTTTTCTTTGTCTTTTATGCCGATGTTTTTTTTTTTTTTTTTTTATTAATATTTTCTGCTTTTGCCTTGATATTTATATAAGAATTTAATATATTGTAATCAATTATTATTATATGTAAGAAAACTTTAATTTTACATCATTACCGCACATCCATAAAAAGTTATATTATTTGCAATTTCGCATTCAAGTGCAAAAAGAGGCATTTAATTTTTGCTTTCAATAGTAAAAGTATAATGTATATAAAAGTTTAAACAAAATACATTTTTGCTATACATTAATTTTGGCATAAATACTACTGCAATATTTATATTCAGGTTGGTATATACGAAAATATGATCAACAGATCTTTTTCACTATCACCGGAAACACTTTTTTTATTATTATTATTTTTTTTTAGATATGCACAAGACAAGATAACTTTTATTTATATATATATATATATATATATATATATATATATATATATATTCTTTTTATATAAATATAATACATAATTATAACTTAACAAAATTTCGAGTTTATTCTTTTCATACGGGCCGATAGAAAAAAAAAAGGTGCATCAGATTAATGTAAGAAAAAAATAAGTATATACATTGCAACTATTATATTATGCATGCAAATTAGATTTTTGACTATGAGCAAGCATATAACTCAATCATTCGCAATTATTGATGTTATTGACATGATATATATATTTATCAATTAATCAAGATCCCTTGCACGCACTGAATAAACAAAGAAATCAAGTATACAGTGTCTATACATTAAAAATTAAAACTCAATCTTCAGAAAGTTTTGCGTTCGTCAATATATGTAAAATATTTATCAAACTCACATGAAAAGATCTATATGAGCAATTTTACGTACACATAGTAAAATGTGAAGTAAATTAAATTATAAAATCAGCATAAAAAAAGTGATTCAATTTGTAAAAAAGAAGAAATAAATTGAATTTCTTAAAAAAAAAAAAAAAAAAAAAAAAAAAAAGGATGCAGTGCATGGAATAATTTTTTTTTTATAAATTATACTGAAATATAGATGAACTTCTCTATACATCATAGTATTTTGTTGTTGATTCCAAGAGAGTGCATGCATGAGACTGCATATTGCATTATAAGAGAGTGCATTATACGTGCAGCAGAGTTTTAATTCTTCCATCAGTGGTGAAATAATAACTTTGCTCTATATATCATATATTCCATAATAAATAAAGTGAATAAATGTTCTTATTCAAAAATATTAAAAAAAAAAAATAATAAAATTATGAAAGAGCAAAATTTAGGCCTTACAAATGTCTGACTAATAATAATAATAATTAACGGCTTTTATTGGGCGGAATCAGGCGTACAACCTCTCAATTTAACCCAACTATGTTTAACAGTATACAGTCAGTTACAATATTAGTTACTGGCTCATAATCTTACACCTATATAACCCAAACATATGTGGTTAGAAATAAAAATCAATAATATGTTGGTAATTATTTCTGGAAAAACAATACAAATAAATTATGCATATAGTAAAACAAGGAGTATGGGTAAAAAAATGTTATAAGGCGAGTATGTAAAGAAAAGAAAAGAAGAAAAAAGATTCCTTTAGGGAGAGGGAATATGCTATATTATATAATGTTATGCTATTTTCAGCATATTTCAGCATATTAGATACACTTTCTTTATAGTTTTATTATTACTATTTTAAATTGTTTGATTTATTGTTTAAAAAATTATTAAGGATTCCTATTATAGGGTAACTCTAAAAATAGTTAGCAGTTTTCTCTATAATTTCGTACATATAGTTCTTTATACATGCAAAATAATATGCATGCGTGAATAATTTAAAATACTAAACCGCATGATGTTATATACCATCAAAATAATTTATATTATATTCTTATTTTATATATCACATTTTATAATATACGTTAATAAAATGAAAGCTACCGATCTATAGCTCAAATTTCATTGATAAAAGCCCATGTTTGATGGTCAGTGATAAAATATAATATTATAGTGAATGAAAAAAAAAAGTGCTATATAAAATAAAAGCTTATTCTCGCTTCTTTGAGCAACGTGTTAAAATATGAGGAATTTCACAACAAACTACCACCCAGAGATAAACTTCAAAAAAATGATTTTCAATTGAATAAAAATTTATGATGTGTGCACGCACCTAAATGCAGCTGAGAGAAGATGCTGTGTGTGAGAGAGAGAAAGCCTGAGAAACATATAATATATAGTCCACCAAAGTGAGGGCTGTTATTATTATCATATACAAAAGATTAAAGGTAAAAACGGTATATAATAATACAACCACCTACCTTGTGAGTTTGTGTGAAGTGACCTCCTAGTAAGATTTACCACACATTTGATCTCGTGCTAATATATTTTTGTTCATGATACTTTTAGGTTAGATATATTGTCACTGTGTGTAGCCACCCATATATATACCGCAAAATATATACATACACAAATTCTTGTGATTTATTGAACTTGAAGTGATTTCAAATTTTATGGCCTTCTTTTTGTCTTTGAATTTTGTTTTACAATGCAATGCAAAATATCAGAAAAGAGTTATTATGGGCCTAAATATTCTAACAGTGGATAAATTATTTTAATGGTGGTTACCGGCGAAGTACCCATAGCAAATCCTGTGGAAAATGGCACACTTCCACTATACTGTATAATTATATTTATATCCACATAAGCATTGAGGAACTATCCCTAAAGCGTGTTTTTTTTTTTTTTTTTTTTTTTTAATTTAAATTTAAATAATAATATATTGTAGACACTTTTACGTGACTCAAACCAATTAAAGTGTTTTTTTCTATACAGGTAACACCCATTGACATTTCCTTTCTCTTACTTATTATACTTTGTCTATATATTGTCATTATATAGTCTCGGTTTGTTTGTAAATAATAATAAATTTTTAAAATTCTCTGCAACAGCTTATCTATTTTATATTGAATAAATTTTTAGTCTCTTTTGTTTTGGCCGATTTGGAAAATAGAAATATTCCAAGTCTGTAATAGAACAAATCATGTATAGTACAAAAACGAATAAACAATAGAAAATAAAATTAAACAATGAAAACCTTTATTATAGTAATTTTTAAAAATAATACTTGAGTCAGCATTACTGCATTATTTGCTATATATCAATATAATCTTGATATAAAATACATTTAGTAAAAAATTAAAACATATTTATATCAAGTATATTAAGTACTATATGCGTATATTTTATTTCTGCACTAACTTTTTAAAAATTACACGCATATTATTTAGCAAAATACACTTCCCGAAGCACTTTTTTTAAGTGTTATGAATAAAAAGTATTTATTTTTTTATATAAAAAATTAAGTTGAAAAGAACTGAGGCACTTTCAGTAAACTTAATTAATATCTTAAAAATATCACCCTTTCATTGAAAAGTGCATAAGTGCATCAATTTAGTATGAATTTGAGGGGGAGCGAAAGGTACACAGAGAGAGAGAGAGAGAGAGAGAGAGAGAGAGAGAGAAAGTTTTGAAAAGTATATAATACTAAACATTTTATTATGGGAATTTTTTAAGAACGCAGAAATTAAGAACGTAAAAATATAAAAACCATGAGTCTTAAAAAAAAAACATTGTATTTTATACTTTTTCATCCTTCACATTAAAATTTCTCAACGCCTACTAAATCAAAGTCAATAAATTAGTATATTTAATTATCCATTATTAATTATTTATATTCATGTTAGAAAAAAAAATAATGAAATGGTAACATAAAATAAGATAAGCAATTCGATATTTCTCACCTTATATATATATACACTACAGTATGCAAAGGATCAAGGTTAAAGTTGAAGTTCAAATCGAATTTTATCACCAAACATTTTCGAAGTAAAATTTATTACGTTACAAGAAATTTGTCCATGTCAAAAAAAAAGTTTTTACTACTTTTCAAAGTTTGTTTCTCTAGAAAATAAAATAACAAAACATAGTATGCAAAGTAAGAGAGTTTGACTTTTTTTTCTTTTATATATATATTTCAATGTTATGTTATTCAGTATATTATGTACCGTATGGATGTGAAAATTGAGAGAATTTATCTGCGGTGTAAATAAACTTGTACAACTTTAATATTATTTCACGCATGTGTTTTATTATTATGTTACTTTTTTTTTTTTTTTATTATTATTATATTATATGAATTTGCATAAAAAATTGAAGTTTGTTGAGAGAAAAGATATTAAAAACTTTAATTACATTGGTAGCTTTATAAATTAATTGCGTATTTTTATGAAGTATTTATTGACTTAAATTTAAATTTTTTAACATTTTATAATGTCATTCAAAAGCTCTAAAAGATTTCGTTTTAATCAAAATAAATAAAAATAAGGTTTTTATATCCTAATTTTACTTAAAGCCATAGACCATATATATATATATATATATATATATATATATATATATATATATATATATATATATATATATATATATATATATATATATATATATATATATATATATATATATATATATATATATATATATATATATATATTGCTTTTTAATAAATAAACACGAAATGGGATCTTCAAAACTGTTGATAATTTTTATCAGAATGTTAATGTAACCCCACGAGAGAGCGTGAAAATACTGTAAAGTATGCAATTTGCGTGACTATTCATGTTTATGACGTCAGAAATATGCAAAAATTAGTATGAAAATGTTGTGCGGGCTACATAAATCGAAATTGTGATTACTGCTACGGAAGTTGGTTTTTGAGATATAAACTAAAGTTATTTATGTAAGTCCCATCAAGTGTTTTGTGATATAAATACTTATAAATGTTTTTCTCTGGTATATTCCTTTAAAATATTAATAATTATAGTAAATAGTAAATAATAATGAAGCGAACAAATAATATTCAATTATTTCAATAAAATTATTGGTTATAGGTATTTATTTTTCATATTTTTAATATATATATTTTTTAATACATAATATTGATTGGTATTTATGAGTAATGCAAAAAAATTAAAGTATATGTTCTGAGAGTAAAATAATAAAATTAGAGTTGTAAATTTTTCGATAGTGTATATTTTACCTAATTAATTAAACTTTCCCACGTTATAATTGTTTTAAAGATGCAGTAATTGCATTTTCATTTCTAATGAAAAAATTGCTGCATTATGATAGTTTTGCTTTTCATAAAAACGGAACACTTTTTTCTTACTATAATATACAAAAAAAAAAAAAAAAAAAAAAAAAAAAAAAAAAAAAAAAAGCTGCGAAGACACAATATAATATTTATTCAAAACACAAACGCAATTTCTTTTTATTTTGTTATTCAAAAAAGTATAATATGCATATAAAATTATATTTATACAAAATATCAAAATAAAGCTTTTAAAAAGGCATAGCCAAATTACAAGACCCCAACTTATACACGTAACAGATATAACATTGAAAATTGTAATGCATATCAATATAAGAAGAGGAAAAATAAATCCATGTATAAATGGATTACGTACAAAGTTACACAATTTTTGGCTGGTGAGAAGTGTAACAGTCAAGGGGTATTTTTTTACACTTATTTTTCTTATAGAAAAAAGTGAAGAGGTAGCGGCAAAAAGCTCAGTTCTTAAAGAAAAAAGGTGACATAAATCAGGATTGTTCGAAGAAGGTGAAATTTTTTTTCTTTATTGAAAGCGGCATAAGGTCAAACGCAAGGAAAAAAAATGTAAAGCCTACCGAGAAGAATATAAAAAAATGTAAACGACTTTTTGGCAAAAGCAAGTCAAAATATTTGAGTCTTGTTAGTTTTTCATCAAAAAACATGAAAATGACAATAACTCTCTATGTGTGTTGGAAAAAAAAAATACTTATAGAAGACGATTTTTAAGACTTTAAAACAAGATTTCCTACCGTGCTTTGAAAAAAACTATGCCGCAATGTTGTTCTGGTAAAGACTAAAAATAGTTTTACTTTTTTTTTCAAGTATAGGAGTCAACTATTTAAACTATTTGTTTAAATTGTATTTTTTTATAATTTTCGATTAGATTTTATTAGTTTTTAGTATAGTATTATGGTTATAAAAATAGATTTCTGTTTTTTAAACACTATAATATTAAGAATGCGTTGAATTTATTGGGGGAAAAAAGGGTTTAGAGTTATTATAATAGTCACAAATATAGTATAATGATGTTCAGTGGTCACAAATCTAATCTAATTATGTTCAACAGTTTATAAAAGTTTCAACATTTTTGCATTTCAAAATATTTTATATTATAATTAGACTATAAAAAATAAGTACTTAAACTTAAAACAATAATATATAAACAAAAAAAGCGAAAAGACTAAAGCGAAAGAGACTTTGAAGTCGAGAGAGAGAGAGAGAGAGAGAGAGAGAAGACTATATACATGTATGAAATTATACATTAAAAATCACTGAAAAATTTATTCACGCAGTGTATGCTGGAGAATTCTAAAATTAATTTTTTTTTGTAAAGTTATGACGTCACAAATGTTAGGACCACAAAGTTGGTCGTTGCAAACATGATTTTTTCATTTACTTGTGACGTCACTTACGTTTTTTCGTTAAGATGCCATCCTGTGAATATATGCAATTATTAAAACCTATATAAAACATTAAACAACTATGTTTCGCAACGCTTATTTTTTAAAGACTGATTGTCTTAATATCAAATATTACAACAACAACAACAACAAACGAATGAGGCTGGGGATAATAAGACAGAACAAGACTATTATGCAAAATAGAAGAATTCATTCACGTCGCAAGAAGTAAAAGTAAAAATAAATACTTTTTATTTTGATCCATTACGTTTTTATTATCAGAAAATAAAATCATGAAAAAAACTATATACGAACGTCATATTTTTTGTTTCTTTTGTATTGTAAAATTATTTCTTATATTATAAATTAATACCTAGTATATTATTTATATTAAACTTATATTTAAAAGGGTTGTTTCGTATATTATGTTAGAAAGATTCTGTCATGTTTAAAAAGTTTACATACAGAAAAGTTTAATTAATTTCAAATTTCTATGAAAACAATCTGACTTAAATTTTATGTAAAATCAACGTCATAAAATTTAATATTTTAAGAAAAGAACAAAACCTTTTTTTTTGTTATTCCGTTGAATATTTTGTATATTATATTATCATATTCATGTCTAAAAATAAAAGTTCTATAACAACATGGTAAAAAGAAACTTTTGAAAAATTAACACAGTATAGGATCGAATAGCAATAAGCTTTATGTTATATGTACTGTATTTTAAAATAACTCCTTAAGAAAATTTGTATTCAGTTAAAGATTCTTGAAGAATCTAACATTCCAAAAACTTTCTTGTGTTTTTTTTAGTATCTTTTTTTCACATCATAAATATAAAATCAGTCAAATTTTTGTAAAGTTAACTTTTTTAATGTAAAACATGATAAAAATAAATATTTAAAATACGTGTTATATATGTAAAATTAGCTTCATTTTTTAACAAATCATAAGACAATAAGGATAGAAAAAGTGATATGGAATTTATTAAAAACACAAATATATTTGAAATGTATTTTTTTGATAGGTATTATACTTTTTTATTTAATTTTTTTCGTATTATATGATCATAAGATGTAAAAAAAGTACGGACAATATGATATAAAATTTTACCCAATATTGCCTTAAGCCCTTGTCAACTTATTTTTTTATCATTTGGCCAAATATAAATGACCGGTACCTAATTAGTCCCGACCATCGGAACCCAGATATAAAAACTATGCACTTTGATTATGCTTAGGATACCTTAAAACACCCCACAATTTATTTTGGAAAAATCGGAAAATTCCGGGAAATACGCCACTTGTTATTTTTTACCTTTTGCTACAGGAGGTGTTAAAAATTGCCATTTACTCGTAATATAATGTATGTTAGAAAATTCAACTAAACTAATTTAGACCCCTGATGAGTTAAGCTTTTCAGAAATAATGTGACCGTTACCCTTAACGCCCACCACCGGGGGTTGAAAATTTAAAACGCAGATTTGACAAAGTTTGGCATTTTTGGGAATTTTTATTTTAAGTTAAAAAGTAGGTTATAATATGTCTAACATGTGTACCAAGTTACAACTTGGGTGATCTGTAACTTTAGGAGGAAAGTCCGGAAAAGTATGTCCGCCACCTATATTGTGAAAAAAGAGCAAATTTTAAAAATTCTTAAAAAATCGAAAAATGAAGCAAATGCAATGAAATTTGGTATATACGTTCATGTTGAATTATCAAAAATTTAGAACTTTTTGGAAAAATTTTTGGCGTGAAATTTGAATTTAAAAAAAGTCATCCTACTAAAAAATTGAGTTTATTGCAATTTGTTGTTCAAAATGTCAGTATACATATCTAGTATACTTAAAATTTCTGTTCAGTACTTTTCAATGATATTTTTTAAAAAATAACCTAAAGAATCATATTTAATTCAATTTTTAGTAGGATAACTTTTTTTAAATTCGAATTTCGCGCCAAAATTTTTTGAAAAAATTTCTTGATAATTTAATATGAACTTATATACCAAATTTCATTGCATTTGCTTCATTTTTCGATTTTTGATGAATTTTTAAAATTTGCTCTGTTTTCACAATATAGGTGGCGGACATACTTTTCCGGACTTTCCTCCTAAAGTTACAGATCACCCAAGTTGTAACTTGGTACACATGTTAGACATATTATAACCTACTTTTTAACTTAAAATAAAAATTCCCAAAAATGCCAAACTTTGTCAAATCTGCGTTTTAAATTTTCAACCCCCGGTGGTGGGCGTTAAGGGTAACGGTCACATTATTTCTGAAAAGCTTAACTCATCAGGGGTCTAAATTAGTTTAGTTGAATTTTCTAACATACATTATATTACGAGTAAATGGCAATTTTTATCACCTCCTGTAGCAAAAGGTAAAAAATAACAAGTGGCGTATTTCCCGGAATTTTCCGATTTTTCCAAAATAAATTGTGGGGTGTTTTAAGGTATCCTAAGCATAATCAAAGTGCATAGTTTTTATATCTGGGTTCCGATGGTCGGGACTAATTAGGTACCGGTCATTTATATTTGGCCATTTAGAATACTATAGACTGATAATTACCATACCTTAATATCCATGAATTAGACACCATCACGTTGATTTTGTTTATTTTCCTTTTTGCGGTTATATTACGTATCTGACGTCACAATGTACCGCCGCCAATCATAGTTACCGCTCTGGTCACGTGATAAATTTAAGCCTCTCCCTCAAGTTCTTTACCCCTATCACGGCCCCATCGGTACATTGTGACGTCAGATACGTGATATAACCGCAAAAAGGACAATAAATACGAAATCAAAGTGTTGGTGTCTAATTCATGGATAATAAGGTATGGTAATTATCAATTTAGTATTCTAAATGATAAAAAAGTAAGTTGGCAAGGGCTTTAAGGTATAAACTCTTTCAAAAAGATATTTTAATTAACACTTTCATACTTTCATGTAAAAAAATTGTATAGTATTTCTGTAAAGCAATATGGGATAACATTTTATTATACAACGGACTAAATATTATTATAGAATTTATTAGGAAAAAAAAAACACACAGTATAATATCAATCAAGTGTTCCAGTGTGGAGATTTTTTCGATTTTCTTACAACATATTAAATAGTTTTCTTGGGCATAATAAATCTCATTTTTCGTATATTAATTTCTTAATGCTCTGTCATTATTATATTATATGTATTGTATATGTTTATACATTGTAATTAATATATTGTCTTGCTTTAATTTGTATTTAATGTTAATTTTTCTATTTAGTTGCTTGTATTTTTCACGTGTTCATTTATGGTCAAGGTTGTATGTGAAATAGGGTTGTCAAGCCCTCACAACGTCGCACCAATATTCAATTATTTATAAGAAAAATGAAAAAAAAAAAAAAAAATTTGCAGAGAAAAGCAACATTTTTATATAAAATACTAAAAACAATAAAACATTTCTCCTTCATTGTTGTACATCACATTTAGTGTCCGCATCACAATATTATACGCCCCCCCCCCCCTCCCAACAAAACAAATATTTATTTTGTGAGTTATGTTATTATAATATTCTTTATTTGATTATACTTTTCTTATATTATGCTATACAGATATAATCATTACATGTTTTATATGTAATTGTGACAGCCCTGGAAATGAATTAACAAAAATATACATTGAATTAAAAATAATAATAAAGCATAGATGCTAATCACAACCTCAATACCAGCAAATTGCAAAGCTTTCGAAATCAATTTAATTATGATGCATTTAAATTTTTAAATCAACAAGCAAAAGCATGAAATTAGCATTATAATATTAGTACTCTAAAAAAACATAAAACCATAATAATTCATATAAAATTATACTATATTTTTTAATTCATTATATAAAATATATTGATATTATTGCTACCTGCCTTTTTTTATTATATGAAATAAAAATTATTAATATTTGAAAATACAAGTTTTGCAGCAGCAATATATAGTAATTTTTTTGGTAAGTTTTTGGGCGTGAAGGCGGCACGAATCAACCATGAAGATTGAAGAGAGACCACCTATAGTGTTAGATAGCCCAAGTTATATAAGAAGAGTCTGTCTTATATAGTAAGAGAGAGAAGAGAGAGGTGAGAAGAAGCATGTCTAATTTTTGTAATGAGGACTAGACAAATTTATACACTCAACTTATTATAAACTTAAAAAATATCATACATTTTATTTTTCCCATTATTCTTTTCATGTTGCTACTATATTTTTAGATGCTTTAATTGGTACCTTTTTTTTTTTCTTTTTTTTTTCTAATTTGTTTTGATGAGTCTTTTTGTATCAGGATATACTTTTTTTAATTGTTCGTGTATTTTTTTTTATTGCAGAATACTTTGGAATGTTTGTCGTTATGCCGTATATATATACAATTTTGTAGTTGCTGTACACCAAACTTTTGTTATTTATTTTGATATTAAGTATAGTATATGAATTATAGTTTAATTATTAATTTATTGATAGGTACAATTAGACCATGAACAAAACTGGGATAAAAGTAATTCTATGAACAGTAAAATTATATATATGTTTATCATGTTGCTATAGAAAAACACGCAAGAATTATGTGAAATAAGTATGAAAACATAGTACGAAAACTCCTTATTTCCTGTTGATTCTACACTTCTTTTTTAATTTAAATATTTTTATTTTACATTGATATTTTGTGCAATAGTTATCATTAAAATTGTTATTTTTTATAATAACATATATGCGAAGTTGAAACGGTATCAGCCCGTCTCCTTGTATTATATTTCCCTCCTTTCATAAAGTATATTGATATTGTTATATTCATTAATATAATTGCCTCTTGATATATAGACTCGCATATTATATTTACACTAAATATCTAACTTATTTTATTATTGTTTAAAAAAATATGATGAAATGGAAAAAAGAGAAAACAAAAAAGCAATCACTATGATACTTTTCCCCTAATTAAAAAATTTGTCGTCAAGAATTTACGAAAAATGAAGCATTTTTTCAATATTTTTTGTTTGTTTTGTTTTTACTTTTTTTCCTTTTCTAATTCATTATTCATTGCAGTATACTGCAGTGCTATGAAAATTCTTGAATGAATAAAATAATATGAAAGCTATACTGCTATATAGCCAGCTTATATTATTATACTTTATATTGTATATGCATGCAGCAACGAATGAATCCGTTATAGTTATTCCAAAATAAAAATTTCCCATGCATGCCAACATTATAACTGAAATAAAATATGGTAATTAAATTAAATAATAAGCTAATAAATCAATATAATAAATTACATAATATAAAAATTATTACATATAGACAATAATAAAATAAGCAGAAAACTAATTCGTTGATTGTTTTATAACAAAAATAATTCAAAAATGTCTTATATATTTGTTTATAAAGACGCGCATGAGAGAAATAAAAAAAAACTTAAATATAAAACTTTTTAAAAGCACCTGTCGACCAACTACAGTTTATAAAAACAAAAAATTTAAATTACAAATCCTCCAATCAAAATTATTTAAGTGGGAGGAGTATAACAGAACCGGAAGAGTATTAAGTTTAAAAGAAAAGTACATAGTTTCCGGTTGTCAGTAATTAACCAATCAAAAAAATTTAAAAAAACAATTATGTATAGGAAAACAAAAAGGGTTATAATATAGTTTTTAAAATTTATGATGAAGCATATATATATATTTTTTTTATATATCATATTACATAAAGAGAATGTTAAAAATGTGTTAATTATGATTGAAATTTACATATGACTGACAAGGAAGAAAATAGAAAGGGTTTATAATATTTATAGAAGAGTATATTATTATAATAATCTGACGTTCGAAGACCTCATGTACGCAGAATTTGCACGCAATTTACAGTATTATATTGTGTTTTTTTATGGGAAGAAATAATTCAATTCACATGATGTATACAGCAAATATATGTTCTTGACATTGTATACATTCTTTTTTTAGTTCCTGTTATTTTAAATATAAATAAATGTTAATTATATTTAATATACAACGCTAAAAAAAAAAAAAAAAAAAAAAAAAAAAAAAAAAAAAAGTTTACTAATACAGTATAAAATGCGTCCAAATTTGGTATAACAAATGGTGCAGATTTATGGTGATAAAAAAAAGACAAAAAAAAAAAGCGCACTCTATCTTTTATCTTAGTCAAATTAATCGGCAACAAAAGGATAATGTACAAAGTAAATTCTCCAATATTTATTTTATAATGAAATATAACTTTTGTTTACATTTATTCACTTGATTTTATTACTTCTTCTATGAAAATTATGAAACTTCATCAATTGGATGCAGTATATTATTATTATGTATGTTCTTTTCTTTCTTCTCATGTAACACCAACACCTATACTTGATTCAAGGTGCGAAGGTGAGAATAATATACAATATAGAAACTGAATAATATTAAATAGAAAATTTATAATTTTTATTTTAGATTAATAGCTGAATTATATACATACTTTATCCATATATGCATCATGTTCTATATATTGAAAGCAAATAACAAAATTTCCGTTGTTATTTTGTAATTCAGGCATACGTAAGGAATAAATAACGCGATTTATGCTGACGTATTTATGCCAATATGTATAAAATGTTGCTATATTTTGGTACAACAATAATAATTAGCCTATTTAATATTTAAGTAATTTAAAATATATGTATATAATATTACGTATTTGAGTATAGCTTAAATTATGTTTTATAAAATAAAAAATGTTACTGAAAATGAGATATCATAATTATAAATAAGTTTTAATATTTTCGTATCAGTATATAATATATATAGTTCACTTTTTTATCGAACCATCAGTAAAATCATATTACATGAACAAAAATTATTTAAAAAAAAGTGATTAATTTTGGGACCTTTCCCCTTCATTAACATTATTTTTATATCATATTAAATTTTTTATTTTTAAGGAGAAAAATTAATTGAAATATTATATTTTATAATATTCAAAAGTTTGATACTGTATATTTCAATTTAATTTCATCCCCTTTATTATATTTTTATAAATTACTACATAATAAATATATTGCTCCAAATTAGTGCATTCTATGCATTTTCTGTTGCATTCTATCTCTTCAAAAAAATATACTAGCGCAACCCCCTTTGTAACCAAGTCAAGCAGTAAATGAGTAAATTTATCATATATATTATACATGCATGATAATAAGAACTACAATTCAATATAATTATATAAGAAAATCAACCTTAAATACATTTCCTGACAAAAATATTCAGGTGACATGCAAGTGTGTGGGAGTTAAACTTAATAAGGTTGAATATAAATCAGTTTAAGATAGTAAATTGGACTTTATTACTAGACGAAGTCATGATAAAAGGGGTGTTAGTCGGCATGCAACAGAATGAAAAGAAGAAATTGAGTCTTATGTATCTCATTTGTAGTTACTAATTAACTCAACATGCAAGCCATGCTGATTTGTCGTATAAATGACTAATTATATTTTTCCGTTTTATTATGTAATTATTTTTATATATTATACTTTATGGAATTTTTTTGAAACAAAAAAATGTTGATATATGAAATTCCTTTATATTCTGTTTATAATAGTAAAAAAATAATTAATCATATAATTTATTATTATATTTAATTAACATTGCAAATTAAATTTATTACGCTAATTTTTACTTTAAATTATGTTGATGGAATGTGTGCTTTTAATTAAATTATATGAAATTTTCATATCTTATTGAAAGTATAGTTTTTTGTAAAAAAAAAAAAAGAAAGAGGGATGCATTTTTTTTAATTTATTTTTTTATTTTTAGTATTTTAAAAATATATATTAGTATATTACTATATTATAATATTCCAAATCTATTTCATGGATCTAAGAAAAAATTACCGAAATATAACCATATAAATGGAATACTAATAAAATAATGACAAAAACAATAACATTAAAAAGTAAATTTGAAATTAAAAACTTTATGTTACAGCGTTCTTCATTTACTCGCGTCCCTCGTCCTTCTTTTTACATAACAAAGCATGTAATCAATTTATTGATACTCATGATTATTAAAGGAACAGACCAGAGAAAAACATAAGCATTTATATCACAAAACACTTGATGGGACTTACATAAATAACTTAAGTTTGTCTCAAAACCCAACTGTATAGCTCCGTTGCAGTGATCAGAAATTTCGATTTATGCAACACGCACAACATTTTCATACTAATTTTTGCATGTTTCTGACGTCATAAACATGAATAGTCATAAGCACATTGCATTCTTTACAGTTTTTTCACGCTCTCTCGTGGGGCTACATTAACATTCTGGTAAAAATTGTCATCAGTTTTGAAGATCTCATTTCGTGTTTATTCATTAAAAAGCACAAGTTGTTTTTATGGTCGATGGCTTTAAGTTCTTATTTTTATTTCCTACCTAAATTTAATTTTATAGTTTGCAGCTGATTTCTTTTTAGTACATATTAATTCTATATTTAAAAGAGTTAATAAAAATATGCAAAATAATAATCAAAATAGAGTCTCTTTAAATTGAATTTAATACAATTTGAGTGTGTATAAAATCACAAAAATATATAAATAAAATCTTGAAATATTAAAATAAAATCGAAGGACACAAAAAGTCAATATTTTCAAATAAGTTTCATCCATGGACAACATCACATATTTAAATCAAGAAAAGCAATTTCAATACCATACGTAGAATACCAAGCTAAAAAAATACACAAATAATATATTTTTATGTATATAATAATATATACAGTATACACATAAAAGATAAAGATATATACACAAATTCGATTATCTTGTCAAAAACTCATCAAAAATATCATCATCAGCATATTTATATAAAAAATATATCATTTCTTTATAATATTAAAATGTCAAATTTTTAAATCACTAAAAAAAAATTATAATGTGCGTATATGTATATATAAAAAATAATAATATTTGATGTTTAGTTTCTTAGACATAACTAGCATCATATATTTTCATTTTTGAAACATTAATATTTGTAAACGTCAATCAAAAAGACACGGTTCTGTGACTCTCTCTCTCTTTCTCTCTCTCTCTCTCTCTCTCTCTCTCTCTCTCTCTCTCTATACGCACGGCTAACAATGTAAATAGCATTAACCCCCGTGGTGACAAGCACAATGGAAAATAGTCACCTTAAAAAAAAAAAAGATAAAAAGTTAGATATTTTTTCTTCTTCTCTAGTCTATACATATTTGATATATTTAACAATTTTTTGACTTAAGTATCGATATATGTTATTTGTATCATTGTGTGTGATCTTTTTGGCATAACGATTTATTAGTCTGGCTTTTTTTTTTCTATCTTTCACTGATGCACAATTTTATTATAAGTTTATACGTGGCAAACCTTTGTTTATACATATTTTTATTATTCATGTATAATTTCAATGTATACACAATTTGAATTTCAAATTATATAATCTACAGAAAAGAGAAGATGGAAGTAAAATGGTTATTGTACGTATACTGTAAAATAATTTGCATATTCAATTAGACTTAACAGCTATGACGTCACAAAGCGTCGATATTCTAACAAAAAAAAAATAATAATGACATCACAAACGTTTATACTCCAAATGGGCAAATAAGATCGAATGGCAAAAAACGATTAACTTTTACTTTAATTTCTTTCTTGTATCTTTATATACCCCATATTTGATGTCGCTTTTCTCTCTCTCTCTCTCTCTCTCTCTCTCTCTCTCTCTCTCTCTCTCTCTCTCTCTCTCTCTCTCTCTCTCTCTCTCTCTCTCTCTCTCTCTCTCTCTCTCTCTCTTGTCATTAGATTATCAATACTCTATGATGTCAGAACCTTCAATTATAAACTGTAGATTACGAAACTGTTTACAAGGTTTTCAATTGTTAGCGAGTACACACTAAAAAATTTCGTTAGTAATCAACGGAATAAGTGTTTTTTCAACGGTTATTAGTGTTGATAATTAACGTTTCAAAACTCAACTCTTATTGTATTGAAAACTCAACGCTTAAGTACAATTTCACTTTAAACGTTGATTTATCAGCATAAATAGAGTTGATAAAAACCGTCAATTTTCAACGGAATAAACGTCCTTCTCCACCTAATTAGAAATAATATAAAAACTTACTTTACACAATTTCCTGTGTTCTATGCGAAAAATCAAAATATGCATAAGAATAAATAGTGTTTATTTTTTATTCTTTAACTAGAATCAACGAAAAAAAAATTTTGAGTTTTTTTTATTTCTGCCCAAAAAGTGCGTTTTTTTCGAAAAGTTACCAACCCGTTAGAAATTTTATTGCATTTTTGGATGTAACTCGATTTTTCATACCCTATTCGGTCATCCAAAAATTTATGATACAGTATATACTAATTACCAGTTGAGTTTGGTTCTTTTTCATCTAATTGTAATTAAGCGTTGATTATAAACGTTTGTGACGTCACACGTAAGCGTTAAATATCAACGTTTAAAGCATGACGAAACTGTGTACAAGCTTTTCAACGTTTAGAACGTCGATTATACACGTCTATTTTTTAGTGTGTATTGCAGAGAGAGAGAGAGAGGGACTGCAAAAATTCTATGACTTCAAATTATAGTAATGTTTATATTTAGAGAACGTCGAAATTATTAAAGAAAATGTTCGTTATAGCTGAGAGTTTTAGTGCATTCATAAAAACTTTTGATGCAATTGTGAACACTATATATCTCTCCTCTAATACAACTGCGGAGAATCGCATTTTTTTTTTTATTACTATTTTTTTTAGACGACACAAACATTTAACCGATGATTTTTATTAAAAATCTGTCTTTTCTTTCCTCATTAAAAGGCATAGTAAACTTATACTTTTTTGTATTTTTTTATATAAAAATATAGAAAACAGCATAATAATTAACATACCATATTAATATCCATATAATAAGAATTAGACATGTCGTTGATTTTGTTTTCATTTTGAGGGTTTAGTTTTAAAATCAAAATACCGTAAAGTCAGGCAATTAAAAGTGATAAACCGTCAAAATGAAAATATTTACAAAATCTACGTGTTCACTCAAAAAAAGGGTGCATTGCAGCATTACTTAATTAATTACGAATCCTAACTTATTTGAGATAAATTGCACTTATATGTATGAGTATTATGAGCAGCTCAAATAATGCACTTTAGCATTATTGACAATATAGCTATTTTAAGTTGTTTTGAATGGTTTTCAGTTATTTTTATAAGTTAAATTATAGCTATTGTTAATAATTTGCTAAAATGCATCATTTTAGCTGCTTATAATAACTCATAAGTCATAAGATATATAGGATTCGTAACTGAGGTAATGCACTTTTTTTTATAGTGTTCATGTCTAATTTATGGATAAGGTACATGTTAATTATTATTCCAATTTTAAAAATGATAAAGACGTAGGTTTATTATGTCTTTATATTGTATTTTAAACACAAAAGTTTTTTTTTTTTTTTTTTTTTTTTTTACTTTTTTTTTACGTATATATTTTTCTGATGTATTGAATGAATCTAAATATAAAAAAATGCTACTTTTATCATCTGTGCCTTTAACTTTCTTAACAATACCATACTTTAGTGAACCTAAGCTAAATCACGTTTGGTATGAACATATATACCAAATCCTATACAACATTTCTGAGATGTCAAAAATTTGACGGATCACCTGTGACCCGCCCTAAACATGCATGAATGTGTGACTCTCTATAGTTTGACTCTATAGCTCCGCGGTGGCTCACAGTATAATAATAATAATAATCGTCAAATCAGTTTCGATTTATCACATACAACTATCAGTGACGTCATTATAGTCCTAAACTATTCAACTATTTTTTACTTGGCTTTTATTATTATTGTAGTATTGAGAGCTATTTTCGTTCTATATATTTCTTGGGTGGTATGTTAATTTTTGTTGTATAAGATTTTGTTTCCTGATTTTAAATACTTTTCCTCATATATAGACAACATGATCTTTTGTATAATTAAAATTGTATAGTCATATATAGAGGGAAGTCCACCATATTGGCGAACGTATCTTTATACTTTATAAGCATGAGACATATATGAAGAATGAATGATTAATAATTTGAACAAAATAAGATTCAATAGAAATGAATATTATTTTCACTTGCGGATCTAAAAATGCCTATATTTGCTAGTGACAATATTCATTTCATTTTATAAACAATCTTCATTGTGAAATTTTTTCTCTTCTTCAAATCAAATATGACTTATATTGCATATTGTATATATGTCACTAATTAATTGTACAGTATAATAATGTAAGATGTTATTACTTTTTTGCATTATATTTAAAAAAAACTTTGCCTTCATTTTTTTTTGGAGGGGGGGGGGGGGATAGGAATAATTTTTATATTTGGTGACAAAAAATATTCCTGGCCCTTTCATTTTCGTATATTCTTTCTTTATAGTGTATATTCAATGATTTTTGGATCAGTTAATTATATAATAAATATATGATAGATTATTTCAAATAATTACAAATTTCATAAGAAATATATTTTTTTTTATGTAAAATAATAAATATAGAACATAATATATTTTTATACGTAAAACAATTTTAATGTAAAAAAAATAAAACATATAACTATTACAAATAATAAAACAATATAATTTTATATAAATCACGACTAAAAGATAAATTGAAATTACAATCAATTTTATATAAAGAAAACATTCCCATCAAAGTACATGATCTATAGAAAGAACAAGAAGAAGAAGGATAACAAAAAATTCCAATGTGAAAAAAAGAAATTTTACTCGGGTTACGAAATAAAAATAAAAGAAGAGTAATATCATATACTTATAGATGAAATAATAATAATGTAAATCTGTTTTGATAATGATGTGGAATTTTGCGACCAGATCAGCAAGTATCAGACCTGCCTGCCAGCCTCCAGACTTAAACTATATCTCTACTTGATGTTTGTAATGCTTGGAGTTTTGATATGTAATTTCAGAGTTATAGGAGCGTGCGTGAGGCCTCTTGATCAAATTATATTTATACCAAGTTGTATAGTTATTTAACTTTCAACTCTGGTGCATTAGTATATGCGAGAAATTATAGATAAGTGAATGAATGGATCGATCAATCAATCAATCAATCAATCAATCAATCAATCAATCAATCAATCAATCAATCAATCAATCAATCAATCAATCAATCAATCAATCAATCAATCAATCAATCAATCAATCAATCAATCAATCAATCAATCAATCAATCAATCAATCAATCAATCAATCAATCAATCAATCAATCGATTAAAAAAGTAACAAATATGGACAAATAATATTAAAACACTATAACTTTAGCACAATTTGTTCAATACAGCATAATCTCTGCTACACTGCATAATAACTTTGTTGCATGGCATAAATATAATGTTAAGTATCATTATTTATGCTGTTTTAATTATGTATCATTTATGCTATAATTAAATATAGCGTAAAAATTATATACGTAATTTATCCTTTCCGTGAATAAAAGCAAAACAATACAAAATATCAACATTTATAAATGAATGAATTATACATAATTATAAAGATTATATAAAAAAAAAAGTGCAAAACAATTTTTTTTAACACATCATATTCTTTGTATTTCAATTCGGAGATATTCTTTTTATAACATGACTTTGGGAACAGGCTGTATTATATGAATTACAAGCATATACAAAAATAAATGGAAAATTCCTTTTAGTCTTTTGACTCATTGCTTTACAATGAAAGCATAAAAAAAAAGACTGCTAAAGTACACAATAGCCGTAAATTACTTTATTATAAATAATTCCAATCATGTCCTGTGGATCGTTATATTTTCTTTTCATCCCTATATGTGATACTCGTACGTATATATATAGAACAATTACGTAAT
>OX439136.1:6915477-7000477 GCA_949318235.1 Ecdyonurus torrentis
TCATCTCATCTCCCGCACCCCTTATTGAACGAGATTGTATATGGAGAAAATTTGGTCAACACACGGCAAAAAAAAAAAATTATATATATTATATATTTTTAACATTTATTTCTTTTAATAAATAGTAAATAAATATTAATATTGTTTTTAACTATTCCATACACTAATAAGTATAATAATGGTTCTTATTTTCTCTTTGCTTAATTAATTTCCGAGTGCACTCATAAAAATAAATGCACAATAATTATGCTGGTTTTGATGGTAAGCATAACCGTGCAGAGCTTGAAAGTTCCATAATTATACAACATATATTTCAATATAGTAAAATCGGATCCTTTTTTTTTTTTTTTTTTTTTTATTATTATTATTTTTTTATTATTAAACCATGTTTTTTGTTAGTATATAGTAATAATAGTATTATTATGACTTATAAGTAAATAAAACATATAAATGCAAATACTATATAATTATTTCATATTTATAATTTCATCCTTTAGCTTCATTGCGGAATCTTATATTTTGACATTTTTTTGGAGAGAGAGAAAAAGAAAGAAGAGGGAGAGGGAGAGAGAGAGAGAATTTAGTATAATATATTATACTGCATAGGTACCATTTTTTTTTTAATTAGATGTACTTTTTAATTAGGTGTTTCTTACTGCATATTATTATACGTATTTCAAGTGAATCAAATTTTTTACTTAACAGTAATGCCTAATCATATTATTTTATAAAATATGGCGATTTTTTTAAGCATATAATATGCAGTTCGACACTGTAATAACAGAGTGTCATTAATTATATATACATACAGCAAATTACGCGTCAATTCATTGATTCAACATATTTCAGCTTCAAGGACATTTTTTCCCTTTCTTTACAGTTGACTTCAATATTATCAATGCTAATTAATTATATTAATGCTAACTTTTAGAAGAGAAAAAAATCCATATAATTTTCCTTTAGTAAAGAGACACAACCTGCTCCTATATACACATACATCTGATATGATAAGTATCTGACTTACTTACATCAAATTTAATCAATAAAATTTCTATTGACTGATAAAGGAACAACTGTTTTAAGGCTGAATTTAAGCAATTTCACTCATATCCTTTTCCGTTTCAACGTACTGCGCATGCGTAGTAAGTATAAACGGAAGCAGATGTGACTGAAATTGCTTAAAGTCAACCTCAAAAGTTCCTTTATGAAATTTAATTAACAAAAGAAACTAATTCAAAAATCATATATGAAATTCAGCAACAAATTAATATTTCTATTTTTATAAACTTTCATTCTATATATAATAATTTTCTCAGTGTAATACTATTAGGTAGATAATCTGTAACACACAAGATTGGATATCCACATAACCAACCCTTCCTTCCTTCTTATATATAATATTGAAGTAAAGTAAATGAAAGGCGAGGTCTCAAAAAGATGATTCATAAAAAGGATGTAATATATATACGCCGCACGGAACTTAACTGACTGAAAAGTTGAAGGACCATTCAAAAAAATAATAATATGAGTAGGAGGACATCGAAATATTAATAAAGATTTTCATAATCGAGGACTAATTGCCACTTGAAGCTAAACGAAACGGTCAAGTCAAACTAATATTATTTATAATGTCAGGGGGGTCTTTTATAAAATCAAATAAGATATTATTAATCTTTTTTTTTTCTAAATGAGCAATTTTAATGCATATATACAGAAAGGTCCGCTGTTAATATATCAAAAGAAAATTTCTCTCTCTCTCTCTCTCTCTCTCTCTCTCTCTCTCTCTCTCTCTCTCTCTTTATACATCTATAAAGGAGACCGAAAAAAAATTGAAAAGCAGGAGAAAAAGAAACAAACAAGGAATTTTTTCCCTCTCTAATTTTGCAAATTGCGGTTATTATACCCATAGGGAAACATATCGTTACATCTTTTAATTAAGGAAAAAGCCTTAAAAAAAACTAAATAGAAACTTAATAAAAATATAAATTAATTAAATTGTCTTATCTAATTAAAAAATATAATATACAATTATGCCGCAAAATATTTTCAAAAAATTTATTTTATATAGAATTTCTATGTCATAGTAACTTTTTAAAATTTTTATTTTTACTCTGTGCGTATATACAATCATATGATTGATTTCTCCTGTGGTAAGTTACTATATAAGCGCAATACATAAACTTATTTCATTAATACCCGTATTGAAATTTTGCTTATTTTTCAAAAAAATATATAAAAATGGCAATAATAAGCGTATGTATCATTTTTATAAACGACCCTATAAGCTATATAGTAAGTTTTTTCATTGAAGGTGAACAAATTCCTTGCAAGAAACGTATAAAGATAGCATGCACTCATTGATTATAATTTCACACCATATGTGTATATGAAAAACATGAACCAGTCAATGAAGTATGCTGGGTATAATATGTAGAAACATGGCTTCAGTGCGCAATATCATGCAACCACTCTATGTTATATACCTTATATTTATATATGATAAAATATACAAAAGATTTCACATCCTGTTATAATTTTTAATAAATATTAGTCGTAGAATTATATTAGCAAAATTTGATTTCTGGCTATTTAGATTAGGATAACTATACCCCTTCATTGGGATTATGGCCTGGGTTTTGGATTATATATACCATAAGGCCGAATTAGATTTGTAATTATTCTAGCTCTTGGGATTTAAATAGAAACCTAAAATAATAAAACAAAATGTTTGTTATAACTTATGGACATTAAAAAATATAATAAATAAATAAATAAATAAATAAATAAATAAATAAATAAATAAATAAATAAATAAATAAATAAATAAATAAATAAATAAATAAATAAATAAATAAATAAATAAATAAATAAATAAATAAATAAAAAAATAAATAAATAAATAAATAAATAAATAAATAAAGAAGCAAGTTTCAATGTCTCAATAGTCACCAAAATTTATTCATATATCATCATTACTAAATTTTTTTTATCATTTTAAAATTAATCATAAAAAATTTATGATACAGGTTTTGTCACCCATATTGAAATACAGTACATTTTTAAAATATAAGTTTTAAATCTAAACGTAATTCTATAATAAGTAACATTATAAATGATATAGCAACACTATTTCTATTTTTTTTAATTATTTGATTTTAAGTCCTCTTGTCCATTAAAGGCGTATAGAACACCTTGAACCAAAAAGTTGTGTAAGATCCTAACAAACCTGAAAATCAACGTTGATTTGGCCGAAGTCATTGATTTCTAATTTATTTTCCATTCACAATGTGACACTGGCGGTCACTGACGTCACAGCTCGCCCGGCTTACGCGCGCGTGGACCAGGCGAGCTATGACGTCAGTGCCCGCCAGTGTCATTTTGTGAATGGAAAATAAATTAGAAATCAATGACTTCGGCCAAATCAACGTTGATTTTCAGGTTTGTTAGGATCATCTTACACAGCTTTTTTGTTCAACGTGTTCTACGCCTTAAAAAAAAAAAAAAAAAAAAAGGTCCAAAACTTTTTTTGGTAATTTTTCATCGCTTCACTGATCTCACCTTTTTATATTTACATCATAACTTATTTCCGTTCATGTTACATTCTATCTAACATATTATTTGATAAAATAATATTTTATGTATCCTATTCTGACTAATATAAAATAAAAAAATTAATAATAATTACGAATAAATTTCCTTCATGCGCCACATCACGAAATAATTATTAACAGAGACGAGATTATTATTTGTTTTTAAGTGTGTATGTTTTTTTAACTGCTTATGTATACACACAATGTGCTTGGATGTATATAGAGAAGGGTTAAATGTCAGTTTCTTGTAATTGAGTAAAATTATTATCTGATTAATAAAAAGAAGAGAAGAAAAGAAAGTTTACTCTTTGTTGTTTATAAAAATTATTTTGACTTTTTGAACTCTTGTATACTTCTTTATATCAACAACTATTTTTTTTTATTAATTAATATTGATTTATTGCTTTTTTTTTTTTAATAATTATAACATTAAATATTTCTAGTAATTGGGTAAGGCAGGCTGATAATATGATATATAAAATGTGCAGATTTTTCCACCCGCTATATTTATATATGTGATGCGTATTATATAAAGTGCTTATTGTATTTTATTATTCAAAGGAGCCCTTTGTGAAAAAAAAAAAAAAAAAGCTGCGATGAAAGAGTTTACTTTTTTTCTCTCGTTATTTGCACGGAAAGTATAAATTACGTAATTTACGCTGCATATATGTCTTTATGGCATATATTATACTATATTTTTTGACAAAAAAAAAAATGTCAAAAATTTTTTTTTTTGACATAACAATAATTATGCTGTACGACATAATATTTATTATGCTATTATGTAACATAGTAATTGTGAAGAATACATGAATTATGCTGTAGTATACAAATTTTGCTGATTTTTTTTTTTTTTTTTTTTTGTCATGTGGTATAGAAAATTTTATTTGTGAAAAAAACAAAAAAAAAGGTGCAATAATGTTAAATAAATTTAATTGCATGGCTGGCATGGCTCTATTTTAATCCAGGTAGCTTGAAAGTAAATTTAATGCACTTTGAAAAAAATGGATCTATTAAAAAAAAAAAAAAAAAAAAAGCCCACAAGCTCTAACTTCTAATACAGTATTGGATGAAATAAACAATGTACTGCATGTACAGTACACTGAAATTAAAATAGAGTTTATATGATCTGTCTGATTTTTTTTAAATTATATTATTTGCATTAATTTGTATTGGGAAAAATATTATCTGATTTAAAAATGTAAACTACTAAATTTTTTTAGCTTTTTTTTTAATATTTAATAGTGGGGCCCGTGGGGGTCCTTTTTCATATGGTAAAAATGGAAATGCATTCTAAAAATTATAATTCGCATATGAATTAAATATAATGTAATTAATCCAAAACTCGTAAAATAGAATTCAAATAAGAGATACATATTTTGGCTATATGCTAATGAATTTATGAAAAAAATTACTGCTTAAATATAAATTTATTTTAAATTATTTATTAGAACGACCAAGAAAAATAATACTGCCCGATTCCAATTTGCAATTTGGCTATATAGAAAAACAAAAACATTGCCAATAATTGTGTATAAATTGAACAAATAAAAAATGCATTTTATAATCAGGAAACATCTATTAAAATAATTATTCAGTCAATTAACTTTATCCTTGGGATTTTGTGGTTTTATAAAGCGGGGAAAAGCTCAATTTATCAAAAATTTAAATTCACTAAAAACTGAACACTAGTACCACCTATGGAAAAACCATTGAACTTGTATACTATATTTAAAACTTACTAAGTTGTAACCTTACTCAGCAGATGCCGGTAGTAGTACTAATTTTGTATTAAATATATCCCGCAAAAAAAGAAAAGCAATCAATTTTAAAAGGGTATTGTATTATTATTTCGAGTCATAATAATTTTCTACGCAATTTAATAATATCTAGTATATACGTTACGTACTACACATAAATGATAAAAAGCACAAATGAGAGAGAGAGAATATAGGGGGAGAAAGAAAGACAATATTGTTAGTGTTTTATTTAGTGTGAGATTGGGATTTTTGGTTCAATTTTGTATTTTCTATGACATTGTTTTAATCAGGAGAATATAAAGTTTATTACTTTTATTTTTATAGAGTTAAAATATGTTACATTAATATTTTATATTATTTTTTTCTATTTCTAAATTATTTATATTAATTAAAATATAACACCCCTATTGTTCAATTTCTGCGTTTTATGTGCCTTTTTTTTTTCTTTCTTTTTTTTTTTTCTTCTTTTTTTCTTTTGTAATATATATTGTAAAATAAAATTTATAATTCTTAAAAAGGACATAAATTAATCAAAATTAAGTTGACAATGTTTTTTTATATACTATTTAAAATAAGAAAAATTGGTATTATTGCCTTCATTTATACATAAATAGTTTTATTGAACTATGCAAGCATATTTAACACGCAATTTTTTTTATATTAATAGGGAAAAGGTGATTAAAAATAAAATATGTAGGCAAAATAAATTATTTTAAAGAAAATGGCATTTACATATTTTACTACATTTTTTTATGTTGTCTCTCTAAATTTTGTTTTATTGAAGTAAATTAATAATTGGCCAAGAGATACGCATATCAAGGACACACATAAATATATTAATTTATTTATGTTTAATTGTTTTATAGTTGATAGAGGTACCCTGATAATAGTTTTTTTAAACGGAGAACTTTTTTTTCTGTTTTTTTTTTTTTTTTTTTTTTTTTCGTATTATAAATATATTGATTAGCATATTATTTCAAGAACTTTGATTATTATATAGAAGAGTTTTATTATTTACTCATTCTCCTATAGTAATTTTTCTATTCCTTGTTTTATACTTGACATTATTTTAAACAGCAGTGATACAAATAAATTAAATAATTCACCTTTGAGTCAAAAATATGTATTTTTTTTTTCTTCATTGAAATTATGTACATTCAACTTTTTCAAAATATTTCTAAAGAAAATAGTAATCGAAGTTATAGTTAAAAAGTATTTTATTTTTTCGTTCAAAATTTTAATTGCAATGGAAAATATTACTATGCTGTATAGTTATTAAATAAGTGTGTTTGAATGTGTGAGAGAGAGAGAGAGAGAGAGAGAAAAAAAATATTTCACTTCGTTAAAAAATCAATTCATTACAAAATACATGAAAAATTGTATGTAGTTACAAACTATATTAAATATCAATATAAAAAATCTTTATTTTTATTATAACAATTAGGTTTAAAAAAAAAAACATATAAAAAAACATATATATCCATTACATATAGTTATTAAATAATTTAAACTTATATAATGTAAATGTACTCACTTATAATAATAATAATATTTAAAAAAATAAAATTGTATGTTAAAAAGAGTTTTAAACGTTAAACGGAGGAGGAAGAGGGAGAAGGGGAGGACTGATTTAGGGAGGAGGTTGGGGGGGGGGGGGGATTAGCTGTCGGCCAAACGTTAACTAGATGATAGTAGGGGCAAACAGGCCACCCTGTATTTTAGATCGCGATATAGCCTTGCGCACGCGATTCATATTATATAAAAAAAATAATAAAAAATTAAAGTTGCACGCAAAGTAAATAAAAATGAAACTTGGAATTTCACTCATATTTAAGTATTGGATTTATATTAAAATTCATTATGAAATATGTGTTAAATATCGAATTAAATTTGTAACAATTTTTGTTCTTATATTATTCAGTAATTTTTTGTATCATTGATTTACAAGTTTTTTTTTTATTATAATATATTGAAATTTAGAATTTACGTGTTTTTTTTTTTTTGTTTTTTTGTTTTTTTTTATCAAAATATTAAGAGTGATTTGAGCATAGGATAGGTCATATAGATATAAAAATTTCAGATTATGTAATATAGTAAAGAATAAAGAATGATAATAATTAATATATTAATTAGCGTGTTGATTTTCTATAAGATGTTAAAAATTACATAATATAATGAAATTAAAAATTCCTGCAACCATATAAAGGAATAGACCAGAGAAAAACATAACCATTTATATTACAAAACAATTGATAGGATTTACATAAATAACAACATTAGTTTGTCTCAAAACCCAACAGTTACATTCTGGTAAAATTTGAAATCAGTTTTGAAGATCCCATTTCGTGTTTATTCATTAAAAAGCAAATGTTGTTTTATGTGATCTATGGCTTTAAGTACTCTGACTAAATTGTTTCTATTATGGGATCAAAAGGCAGAAGTGACTTCACGTGAATACATTCACTCATGAAAATTAACATTGCTATAAAAACAACATGGCCTTTTAATTCATTAAACACAAAATGGAACACCCAAAAGAAAATTCAATTTTTACTATATTCCTCAAATGTAACCCCACAAGAGAGCGTGAAAAAGTTGTAAAGTAGGCAAAATGCAAAAATTTTGAACAATTCTGATTTCAGGATTGTTCACATTCAATAGAAAAAGTTGTGCGGTTTGCATAAGCTGAAAATTTGATTATACCGTCAAAATTAGGTTCTTGGACAAAATTGAAATTCCTTTTTTGTAATTAATAAATTAAAAAGGCATGTTGTATGATCTGGGCGGTTCCTTTAACTACTCAAGTGACGTCCTTCACAATTAGTAGTGCGCCTCAAAATTTTTTAACGCTCTTTTTCAAATATGTCATAAAAAGTGGGGGTTAAAAAGAATTCACCTTCCTCATTACGTGAGACTTGTGTGGATTAATTGTTTATATAAATTTAGTCTTCTCATTGTTGTGTGGTTTACTTCAATTGCAATTCATAATCTAATTCTTCATATTATAAAAATTGTATATTTCTTACTCGACCTAGATATTTTACTTTTTATTTGTATTTTTCAAATATTGGAATCAAAATTTTAATACTAATTTTATAAGAAATTTATACGCGCAGTCTAAATAAATGGTAAATGACTTTCAATCTTGATCGAATTTGTGTATACAACAACATATTTATATATAAAAATAAGTTAGCTAAAAAATAAGTTAATTCTTTGAATTTCATTATATAATATTTCAATAAGGAAATATATTTTAGTTTTGCTTTTATTAAACTTTTCTTTGAAGGTTTTCTGAAAAACTAAAGTGAAATGTTTTTAAATAATTCTGTACATGGAAAATGTTAAATGAAAAGAAAAATAAATAAAATAGAGAGATTTATTAAATTATTACAGAATATTGCTAAAATAGTCGTGGTATGATATTTCAATAAAAATAATTTTGAATGATGTCAAAAAGTAATTCTTCAAGTCAACTACTATTAAACATTGTTATAGAATGAGGAAGGTGAATTTTTTTAACCCTCACTTTTTATGACATTTTTGAAAAGAGCGTTACAAAATTTTGAGGCGCTATTTTTTCTTAAAACGATTGGAGCATGGGAAGTATTTTTAATTAATTTTTGAAAAGCGTCCTAAAAAGACTCTGACGTCATCAATCGGGCATTTATTTCAGAAAGAACTGACCGTAGAAGGTTCAGTAGCCAGTTTTTTGAAATCCTGAGGACGAGCTGATTTCATTCAACTGGTTACTGAACCTCGAACGATTAGTATTTGCCGAAAAAAAAGTGGAATGATGACGTCAGAGTCTTTTTAGGGCGATTTTCAAAAATTAATTAAAAATACTTCGCATGCTCCAATCGTCCTAAGAAAAAATACCGCCTCAAAATTTTTTAAAGCTATTTCCAAAAATATCATAAACTCAACAAAAAAATTTCAATTCACCTTCCTCATTCTGAAGAAATTTTGGTAATTTTATAAGATATAGAAAAATATCAGTATAAGCAGACACAAATATATAGATTATAGATGAATTATGCTGTAGTGAAGAAATTGTGCTGAAAACAGTCTAGAATATAAGTTAAAAGTTAGGTTTTTTGTTCTTGCGTATTAATTTAATTTTTAAATAGTTGAAATACAGTACATATTTTGTTAAAAAAAAAAAATGAAACTCTAAGATGCTATAAAACTTTCCTTCTTTACTTTAAACATGTTTATTATAATTGTTTATATATATTTTTAATTTTTTTTCCTCATTTGTCTTAAGGGAGTAGGGTACCGATCTTATATCTCAAATACTAGAAGTGTTTTGGGTCTAAATTTGGTGTCATTGTGTAGCTAGCCACACACCTAGCCGTGACAAAAATTTCATGATGTTTGATCGTCCCGAAAAAAAAAACATTGGGTCTTATGGGCTTAAAATTTCAAAAAATCATATAAAACTCATTTGCACGGTGACCCCCCAATTTTTTTTATATATTTGAAAGTGTCTCAAGCTGAAGTATCATTGTGCAAAATTTCAGATTTTTTTTGACGAGAAAAGTTTGAGTCTAATGGCCGACGTTCGTCCCCTACTCCCTTAAACGATAATAATTGTTTGTTTTTTCTAAATAAAATAATAATAATAACATTTTTCAAAAAAAAAAAAAAAAAAAAAAAAAATGAAATTGAAATATAACTGTAAAAATGGATACTAAAATTTAGTATTTCATATTATAATTTTGAGTGAAGTCTTTTCATATATTGGTTTTGATATCCACTTTATTTGTCCAAGATTTTATTAATATTATACAGCACCTGGTCAACAAATATTATTACATATTATTACTATACTAGCTAGTTATTACTTTTATTACATGTAATAACAATAATATATTTAAACATCGAGATAACAAGTATAGTCGCTATGTCTATGCATGATAATATAATAATTTTATACTTTAACCTAACACGTGAATACTATACTATAAAGAAATGAATGTTAGTAGTTTCTTTAATCTAAGGACCATGTATACCTAGTTAAGAGTCATAAAATTATTAAAAGTCAAATAAAAATAAAGTCAATTTTATAAGCTAAGAAATATAATTTAACTATTTTGTTGTTTTAGTTGACGTTTACTTGTAGAGGAGTTGAAAAATCAATTACGTGTTATTTTAAGGTGTTAACTTAATTCAATGCATGTATGTTTAAATAAAAATTAATGTGCAGAGAGAAAGAGAGAGAAAGATAGAGAGAGAAAGAGAGAGAGAGAGAAAGAGAGAGAGAGAGGTTAACAAAAATGCAACAAAATATTTAAAAAATTTACTCCTGAATCGATCCTATTATTGTATATACTTAAAAAAAATTTAAATTTACAATAAGATAAATAAATAAATTGAAATTATAAAAAGTTCATTAAAAACACATTATTTAATAATTATTAATTAATACACATTTTTAATACAAATTTTCCAATACTCATTTTAATATCGTGTAAAAAAACATTGCAACAACTAAATATGCACTTCATTTAATTAAAATTCATTTACAATAATTTAAAACTCAAAACTGCCATGATAACCATGTTTAACATTGGACAAAATATAGATTTCCATGTTAGCTTATATATTTTTATTTTACATTGTGACATTATTCGAATATAATTATTAAACTTTTGTAAAACATGTGTACATGTGTATAGATTTTGTTATTATAATTGTATACTATAGTTTATATTTATTATTATTATTATCACTATTATTATTTTTACATGAGAAGTGACGAAACTTGTTTTATATAAAATAGAAAACTGCTGCTAACGGCCAAAAAAACTTTCTGATTTTATTTTGATATATCCCTTATTTATTATGGAATCAATGGAAATGCGTTTACGCAATCAGCCAATAAAAAAAAATAATAATAAAAAAAAAAAAAAAACTGTCAACAGGACCTAATTTTTTGCACAGAGGGAACACTTTGGACCAAGTAAAAACATATTTGAAAATTATGCATCATCTCAGTGAAAATTTATAATGGTATATGGTATATCAGTGTCATGGTATATACTTAAATTTAATTCAACAAATTTTGTCATACTATAATTTCAGTACCCTGAAACTTTTATTAAAAGTAATTAACATAATCAGTTTTAAAATTATATTAAATGTAATGCCAATATAACATAAAAATCTGGATGTATTATATAATTTATATATATGGATCTCTGCAAAACTCCCCCTGAAAACGCCCTTTATCATCAATATATTAACAACAGCAAGAATAATAATAATAATAATAAATTCGCACTCCTATATAGCTTTTTATAATAAAATATTCCATTAAAAATAAAAGCAAGAAAATACCATTCGTTCTATAAATAATGTACATATACAAAGAATTACTAAAAAATCAGCTTTTCCACATATATGAGTCATACATGCTATGTACTTAAGTTGTAAAAAAAAAAAAAGCACTAATATTTCATATACAAATCAGTGTGGCTACTTTATAAAAAGAAACACGTTTTTGCAATATAATATTTCCTCAAAATAATATTATAAAAAAAAATACTATATTATATATAGATGAATCATATTACAATATATAAATTCGTATAACATTTTTTTGTGATACATTTTATAATAATAGTAAGTAGGGAGTGATGGTTCATAATTTATATATATATATATATATATATATATATATATATATATATATATATATATATATATATATATATATATATATATATATAGATATACACTCACACAGACACATACACACACTCAATTTTTTTATGATTCTTATTCCAACCCCCTAAATTTTGAAAATATAACAAAAAAGTATTGAAGAAGGGGGCGGTTTACATATATCCATCAATCGTTTATTGCATTGAGTACCGTTCTGTTTTGACATTATTAAAACGTTTTTGTAATATTAAATGTAACAAAAAATAATCTAATATAAAAAAGTTATACTGTAAAGATATATAACACCCAAAGTATTTTGTATCCAATAAATTTGTATTATTTTGATGAGGTATACTGTAAAAAAAAGATAATATAATAATAATAATAAATTTATTATATTTTCACCCTCAAAAAATATATATATATATTTATGAAAAATATTCATAAAAAATCAGTGCGTGAAAATAATGTATAATGTGGATATTATGTTTATTCTTTTTTACGATGCTTTCTATATGCAAAATACAATAAGAATACTGTATTTACTGCAGTTTTTTGAGTAGGGAATTTTTTATTACTTTTTTTTTTGTGCAGTGACGCGAACATTAATAAAATTAGTTCCCTTAGTGAGTATTTGTTTATTTATCATTTAATTAGCTTCTGCTACATATATACAATATGATAAAACAATAACGGAATTGGACTCTATACAAAAAACAAAACAAAAACAAAACAATACTTTAAATTTAAAAATAAAAAATAATAATAATAAAAAACATAAAAGCTTGCTGTCCATTTTTTTTTTTTTTTTTTTTTACAATGTAAAATATTAAAGCAACAATAGAATAAAATATATTATTAACAAATCTCATACATTATAATAACATAGTACACAACTATACAAGTATTTATGCAAAACAAGGTTATATATAAATATATATACATAAGAACATGCTGTAAACATGCTTTTAAATTGATTCATAACTCTACTATTGTTCTCTGAATATTATAATTGACATATATGCAAAATATGAAAAACATACATTTTAATTGAATTATATATTATATAAAAAAAAACACAAAAGTAAACGACACAAACTAAAATTAATGTATAAGAATATCTTACCTCATATTTGATTTAAGATAGGATTTTTTTTTTTATGTCTTTTAATGTCTTATTAACAAATATATTTAGTGTACTAAAAACTGGTTTAAGTATACACAGAATTTTCTATATATATAAAGTATTATTATATTTTTTATTATTATAAATCAATAAAAAAAAATAACATGCTTTTGTTTTTTTCTGTGTCGTAAAAGTTATAAATTAAATTTTAAACATTTTAAATAAAACTGTTGTTGAGTTGATATAAATTTTAGTTTTTAAGATCGAGTTTTATAAATTAAAAATAATTTATATTTGATTGAATTTATTGATAAAATAAGGTTCTATATTATACTTATATTTAATGCTATACATATTTCTTTTCTATAAAGGCTTTTTATTAAAATGGAGAGCAGAGATAAACGAAATGTTGTAAAGAATGAAAAATCTGACATTTTCTGGATTGCTGATGTATTATAGTTTCATACTTATAGATAATTAAGGCAGCTCCAAATAGAGGCCAAGTTGCAAAATCTTGAATTTTTTTCATATATCGCAACTCAACCCATATAGTTTTTTCTTATAACTTATATTCTTATCATTTCAAACTACATTTTTTTTTATGAAGTGTTGTTTTTTTTTTTTTTTTTTTTTTTTTTTTTTTTTTTTTTTTTTTTTTGGTCGTGTGTTCTTTTCCACATTGTTTTATCAAGACATTGTCTTTTAAAATTTAGAAGTGTATACAATTAATGAAAATCTTACACATTGGGCCTATGATGGAGATTAACTTATGAATGTCAACCCTGTAACCTTTAATTACAACTCTTAATTTTTTATTAATCAAATATTAAACTTTTGTTTTAATTAAATAATAACAATAATTAAATTCATTATAAAAATGGGTAATGTGTATAAACAGAGTTTTACAAACAAAATATTATCATTTTTTTAACTTTAGGTACATGATTATTATATTTAATATTGTTTTATTTTTACTTTCTTTTCAGTGCTCTTGATGTCACATATTATTATACATCATATAGCTTCTGAGAATGCAAAGCATGATAACAACGAAAACAACCTCAAGGCTCAACTTTACCTTACTGATCAACCTGTGGCACATGCATCCTGTTTTGAGTATGTTCTTCCGGTGTTGGGCAGTCAGAAAGTGTCCGAGTTGAATCCAACATCGTATTTAAATCTCTCTCTATAATACTATATTTACCGGTGATTTATTATAACACAATTAATGTGTATTTTAAAAGTGTTATTTGTCATGGTTATTAGCGGAGCTGTGTAAAATTGTGTAACTTTTGAATATATTTTATTTAAACAAACAAACAAACAAAAACACTGTGACGTCAGAGTCCATTTTCTGCAATCAAGGTAAGTGATTATCTTTATTTACTTGTTGTTGCATTTTCTCGTTATATAGATTTTAGAATGACGAAGTAATTTAAAATTTGCATGAGATTTTTACTATTTTATGCGCTATATTTTGAAAAATATTCGATAATTTTTTTATAGTCACTAACCAAGAACTGCTACTTTTAAAATGGACCATATCTGCAATCGATAATACAATTAATTAGGACCGTTAATAAATTAAAACTGTAGCTAAAACACACAAAAAATTCTATGGTTAAAATAGGTACCATATACGTATAGTTGACTCATTTTTTGTTAATAATTGTTATGATAACAATTTGTATTGTCAATTTAAGTATAGCTCACCAAATTTAAGTATAACGAAACAAACCATACTGTTATCATAGCAATAAGATATTGTTACTATATTGCAATGGTAAATTCTTAACCATACTAACTGTTAACTAAAAAAACTATAAATATTGTTATCGTAACAATATGTATTGTTAACTATACTTAGAATCTTAAGTATAGTTATTGTTAAGCCAGAAAATGGTATTAATAGTTACTGTAAGTATAACTATGGTTGTGACAACAAAACACTATAGTTATCACAAGTATTCTGATTTACTTAACATTTAAGTATACGTATAGTTAGGACAAGTATAGGTATAGTAATAGTTTTCGCGCGCTGTCTCCAGATGACTGAGACGCTAATGATGTCAGTGCAAGTTAATCACCAATTAAACCTAGTTAAAGAGTTACCTCAGTATTGTTTCAACTATACAAATGTACTTCAATATTTGGCGCATTGATATGTGGTAAGTTCGATAAGAAATATTATTTATTTTCCTAGATACTGATAGATGTATTTCTGTCGTAGAATTCCAGTGTCTGTTGACCCAGCAACGGCTAACCAAAAAGATGCTACCTCGATATTAGGCAGAATATTACATCTAGAGCAATTATTTATATTTTAAATTGAAATAAATGTTATCCTTTAATGTATTCTCACGTTATCTGTAAACTAAAATAAAGCTATATTCAATAAAATGCGGAGAGAAAAAATTATTGACAACTAACAATATGGTATACTTACGCTCAGTATAACTATACGTATACTTAAGATAGCTGTAGCATATAGTAATAGTAACCATATGAATACTCATGATAGCAGTAGCATATAGTAGTAGTAACCATACGTATACTTAAGTCAGCAGTAGCATATAGTAAAACCGTAACAATAAGTATACTTGCCATAACAATAAAAGTATACTTATTTCTTTTAACAATACGGTATTGCTACAGTAACAATATCTGTATTCGTCCTTCTAATTACAATACGATATTGTTACCAAAACTATAATATTGTTCTAATAACAATACAGTTTTTTGTGTGAACGTATCTATCAGATGGGTGATAATCTGATGGATGTAGGGGCTTTTTAATCCCTTACAAATAGAAAGGTTTATCGTGAAATTCAAAGGTAAAGTTAATACCACGCTATTGTTTTATAGCTATAATAATATAATTGAATTAATTCAATTATTGAATACAATTTAATTGCCTTTTAGCAGGTCACCCTAGAAACAATAAAAATTAAGAATACAAAAGAGAGAAAAATATAAATAATATCCCAAAATACTACTTAAAATAAAATAATAACATATTTTTTTTAAAGTCCATTAAAACCATAAGAGAAAAAAAATATATGTTACGCTAATGTAACGCGTAAAGTGTCATTAGGCAAAAACTACATTACCATAAAACCTGCAACAATAGTTAAAAGTCCCTGAGGTAACATTGTTGTTATACAGTTCAGATTTGACTTTAGTGGCTACACAATGACACATTGTTGGTGAAAACATGAGGGTATAGAGGGAAGGGGGTTGGGGTGTGTCTAGGGATGTTTTTATTGTAGTGAAATATTCACCCAATGAAATAACTATTTACTGTCAACTAAATGTACTATGTACTTAAATATGAAGAACTTTCGGAGCTGATTTTAGTTTTTTTTTTTTTTTTTTTTTTTTTTTAGTTTAAAAAATATATTTTATAATTTTTTTACTATAAGCATAAAATTATATATAAAATAAAAAACTGCTTCACCTAGGTTAGAATCTATAAAAATATAAAAAATAAATCACCAACCTTATCCATACTTATTAAACGCATTTTTAAAATATCCTAAATACTCCAGCAACTATATTAACATTATACTTTTAAAACCAACATTCTGTAGAATATTCAAAAACACTATACTTTAATTATTAAATTACACGTTCAATTTAAAATACAAAAATAAATATTTAATGGATCGAACTTATTAGTACCAAAGCCAATTAAAATTAAAATTGTAAAGTATTGAATTCCTTTGGATTATATAATTTTTACATATGAAATTAAAAACGTATACACCTCTGGATAAAAGTTCCCAAACGATTTGTATAGACAACCCGCTATCTTTATGAGAAAACGCAGCTCGGGAACTTTTGTCCCAGATCTGTAAACGTAATTTTGCAGAATATACAAAATAATCATCACGGAATAAAATTACGTTATAAAACAAAGTTATTCTCATCCACAGCAAAATAGTATATCATTGAGAGCTTTGAGCGTTATTATGTTGCAAATTTGCTTAACATATTTTTGATAGCGAAAAGTAATTTCCTGTGTATCTGCAAGTCTTTCCTCGCACAGGAGAGAAAAACTGACATTTCCAAAACTGAGCATACAAGCAGCATACAAGCTCTCTCATCTCGGCCTTGGAGTCACGTGAAGGAAGGGAAACCCTCGCACGAGACAAAATAATAGTACCTCCAATTTACAGTGACCAGATCCTGATTATATAGTCTATCTGTTTTATTGATTACTTATATTATTCTATATTTCAAATTTGTAAATTTTGAAAAATTATAAAATGTCATTCATATTTGATATATTGATATTTATTATTTGATTTATTGTTATTATTTAAAAAAATAATACAGCGTAGAAATTTTATTTGCCTGATTGAAAGTTAACGTATACAAAGTAAATAATCTGCGTGGATAAATTACATAGATTGGGTAATGCTATTATCTCACAAATACAAATAATTTTAACAGTACATCAAAATGAAATATATTTTTTATTTGTTACACCAACAAAGTTAAAGAGTAAACAACATATCTGTTTCAAAATTACATAACATTGAAGACATGTCCAGTAAAACATTACAAAGTGTTATAAAATTGACTTGCTTTATGAAGTTTGGTTTTAAAACCCGAGTTGTTGAAAGAAATTAAATTGAAATAAATCATTATAGGGGATATCTTATAATCAGCACGAAAGAGGTATTCTTTCTTGTAGAGCTTGTATAATGTTCTTTCTGAAATAATATTGTTTAACAAGTTTTTTTGAGTAGAGTGCGGTATTGTTTAAGTTAATTTTTAATAAATAATAGGTTTTGCACTATCTAAAGAATAACACATTTTCAATGTCAGTCAGGTTGGGTAGTTAAATGATATTTCGCACCGCAGTGCCATGTTTGAATACAAATATACATATCTAAATAGCAAACAAAAATTTTGTATTTTAAGTTTATTAACATATTTTTGCATTTCTTGAATTTTTGTCTCATTTTAACTAATAATTATTTCACGTTCGTAAATTTTAACCACGTTTTTGTGCGGCTCTAAGAATGACAAAAATATGCTTCTTTTGTCAAAAAGGATTTCTTGCTATTGCGGACCCCCTACCCACTCTAGAATGCTCAAAATTGCGTTAAAAATCGCTAAATTCAGTGGCGTTTTCTGACCCAATTATTGTATTTTTAACTAATTTTTTTGATTTTTTGATTTTTTTTTATTGAATTTTCTGATGTCCTCTATATTGTATATGGGACTGAAGAGGCTATATATAGTTAACCTTTAATTATTATTATTGTATTGTTGGAATAATTTTAAAAAAAAAGTTAAATCAGAGAGGTGGTAACTAATATAGAGAGGGACATTTTTAACTGTCACAAAATTGCATTTTTCTATTGGTTAGTGTTATTTTGATTTTCTTTTTACAGTGGGTTAAGCGGATAAGCTTAAATGAATGATTGCAAATACCCAATATATTTCATTACGTTCTTGTTATATACAATCAGTGACATAAATGTTGTGATCTCTATATAGAGACACAACATAGAGATAACAGAATTATACATTATAGTTTTAAAATATATAATTCATATTATCAATGAGTGCGTGTTAAAATTTGTAATCTTATAGTAAATAATTAAAGGCTTATTCGTATTATTATTATTGAAATTTGAGACATCATCATAATACCCTCCTTAGTTCTCATGTAGGTCGGATAGAGTATATTAAGTCGGCAGATGCGACTGTCCCAAGAGTAAAGTTTTCGAATATATATATATATGAAGTCGCGAGAGAGAGAGAGAGAGAGAGAGAGAGAGAGAGAGAGAGAGAGAGAGAGAGAGAGAGAGAGAGAGAGAGAGAGAGAGTGAGAGAGAGAGAGAGCGAGCAGAACAGAACAGAGCAGAGCAAAAACACATCTGCCTAATGTGACTGATGGAGAACCTCATTATTGTCCCAAATCTCCAAGCAATGTAAGTTCTCCATGACAATGTGTCAACCAATTTTTAAAACATTTTTTATAATATATACTGTGAATAGGAAAAAAAAAATTGCTACATCCAAATTCTCAAACTTTTACACTAATGTAAGAAGAAAATGTTATTATTTAAATATTCTATTTCATGCATCATGATACAAAAATATGTTTATATAACTTTTTCAATTTTTTTTTCATTGTAAATAAGTTACAAGAGAAAAACAACTAATATAGCTTAACATGAAAAAAAAAAAAAAAAAAAAAAAAAAAAAAAATCTTGAATTTAAAAAATGATTCTAAATCGATAGAATTTACTATATAATAAAATATATGCCATATTTATAATGCTACAGCAATTATGATAAACAGCATAAAAATGATATTGTATACATAGTAAAGTTATATGAAATAAAAAAATAGCAGTATTTATACTATATTGCTAGCGTATTGCTATATATGACATAAATACTGCATAAATTACGTAATTTATATTATCCCTACATATATTTCATTAAATCAGAGAGCTTTGTTATTCATGCAACGATGACTGATTGAAAATAATCACCAGGTAAAAGAATTCTATTCCTTTTACTCTATACTGTACACTCAACACTGATAAAAAAGAAGTACTTTATATAATAGCTCAATTTCAGCAAAGTTGATTTATAACAACATAATTTATGCTATTGTGTAGCCACTATATGTATTTAATTAGCATTATTGCTTAAAGAAATAGACCACCTTGAACAAAAAAAAAAAAAAAAAAAAAAACTTTCCTTGTGTTCTAACATACCTTATAATACCAACGTTGATTTGGCGTGAGTCATTGATTATTTCTAATGTATTTTCCATTCACAAAAAAACATGCGGACAATGACGTCACAGCGCACTTGTTTCACGCGCGCGTGGACCAGACGTGCTGTGACGTCATTGTCCCATTTTGTGAAAGTAAAATAAATTAGAAATCAATACTCCGGCCAAATCAACGTTGATATTCAGGTATGTTATAGGATATTAGGCAAGCTTTTGGTTTTACGTCTTTAAAATGTTGCATAGCATAATTATTTATGTATTTTTACTTATAGAAACTTTTATGTCTACCTCTATATGACATAAATATAGCATAAATCACATAAGGTTTTTTTTCCGTGTAAACCCAAAAGTACTTCTGTAACTTTTTTTTTTTTAAACATGACAATCATATATCACTTTTAATCTATTTCCCATTACATTAAGTTAACAAGGTAGAAAAATTCAAGAGATCATTGAGAGAGAGAGAGAGAGAGAGAGAGAGAGAGAGAGAGAGAGAGAGAGAGAGAGAGAGAGAGAGAGAGAGAGATGTGATTAAATAAATTACTGAAATAATTAAATATATACATATATGACAACAACACAAAATGGTTAACTCATTTCAAAGAAAAAAAATCAAACCGACAAAGCTATATATGACATTTCATTTGCTATGCTTTTAACCTAAAATTCTAGTAATGTGGTTACATTTTGAAATGTAATTGCGTGTTAAAAGCTATAAAATTAATCTCAAAACATCAAATAGATGTTCAAAATACACAAAATATCTTTGTATATACGTATATATTATATATATGTATGGTAAAGGATCTCAATAAGGGGATATGGTAAAAAGCATATACTGAACGTCTGCGGTCAAATATAATATGTGAATTTCAAATATCATTATATACAAGAGCAATTTGTATTTCAAAAGCATTTTATTACTAATGTGAGTTACAGAGAAAATCTGTAAATAATGTTTTGTATTATAATATGGAAAGGTAAAATTTCATAGCATCAAGAGAGCACAAGTTAAAATTATCACTTATTGATATACTTAAAGGAACCGTCCAGACTATACAACATGCCTTTTTGCAATTATTAATCACAAAAAAATTATTTTTCAAAAACACAGTTATTTTGTCCAAGAACTTAATTTGGACGCCCTAAACGTATATAATCCAATTTTCAGCTTATGCAACTCGCAAAACTTTTTCTATTGATTGTGAACAATCTTTACGTCAGAAATGTTCAAAATTTGTTCATTTTGCCTACTTTATACAATTTCTTTCACGCTCTCTTGCGGGGTTACATTTGAGTAATAGTAAAAATAGAAAATGCTTTTGGGTGTCCCATTTTGTGTTTAATGAGTTAAAAGGACAGGTTGTCAAGTCTGGACCTGGACGGTCACTTTAAAATGATCATTTGCCATACTATCGTCATAATTGGAAATAGTATTCTTTATAGAGTGTATATAGGCTAATGCTTTCTGAGTTTGCCTTTGTTACTGTGAAAGAGTCCTTTCAAATACCCAGCATTAGAAAAAAAACAATAATAGCAACAACAACAACAACAACAAAATCCTAAAATAATTAAGGATATGTTTTTGAATACAACTTTAAGAAAGTAAAAAGTAATATGAAAATTATTTGTGTTGAAAAATGATTTAATTTAACATAAAATTAATAGTTAAAATCATAATATTCTCAATGGAAATTCTATTGTGAACCAACAGGTAATTTCCTATAAAGTGCAAAGATTTAGTAAATTTCTTCAAATGTATTTCATTCGACATGTAAGGTTGATTTCTATATGGTTTCTGTACCTTTTACACAAGGCTGGTGTTGGGCTAGTTTAAAGATTGTGGTCACTGTTCTGAAGTCAAACTAGTTACTTATAGTGGTCTATTTTTATTTTTTTGTTAAATATTGTTAATAGTAATAATTATAAAAAAAAAAAAATCATAAATTAAGTAATGGTCTTTATTCAAAATTTAATAAAGCATATTAAAGTATAGTAAAAAAAAAAAAAAAAAAAAAAAAAAGAAAGAAAAAAAAGAAAGAAAAAAAGAAAAGAAAAAAGAAAGAAAGAAAAGAGAAGAAAGAAAGGCTGAAAACATAAGTCCCAAATTTATACCTTCACGCACCTAAAAACAACAAGTTCATATGCTAATTAATTAAAACAAGAAAAATACTTATACTCTCTATTTTCTGTGACAAACTGAGGTTTTAAGGATACACTTGGTTGCGTCCATTTTACGCTTACTGTCTTTTGTCATCCGCCGAATACATTCCACTCTATATATATATATATATATATATATATATATATATATATATATATATATATATATATATATATATATATATATATATATATATATATATATATTTCTGCTTGCAAACCATACAATACAATAGCTTTTCAATTTTCTGATTGGATTTTCATTCTCTCTCTCTCTCTCTCTCTCTCTGTCTGTTCAAGTATCTGGAATTAAAATGAGTCTTTTGATAAAAAGCGTATTTTGTTATATTGAAATTTTATGACTCTTATATACAATTTGATCTACGTAATTTAAAGTTTGATATATATTTAAAGCACATTATGAACAACTATTATAAAATTTCAATGATAGTAATTGTAAATATCAATATAATTTTAAAATGTTCAATAACTATTGTAATAATTTTTTTAAACTTGTTCATTTTTATTTAACTTTTGAATTATGTAAAATTTTCAATGTTTTTTTTTTTTTTAAAGTTATATTTAATTTATATACAAATTTTATTTTCAATTATATAGGCACATGGGAAAATTTTTGAAGTGAAATAGATTTATCAAAATAAATGTATTTATCTTTTTGATTCATTTGTTTCCGTCAAAGGTATGATTTTGTGTTATTATTTTTTAAAAAATCTATTCTGCCAATTTCCCATTAATTTCAGATGGGTATTTTATTATTAATTGTTTCCATTATTATTATTACAGAAGAAATAGACTAGCCCCTTATATTTAGGCAACTTGTTTTACATCAATGCTGAAAAAGTTGCAGCTATACAAGGATACTTTCAATATTATTTTAATAAAGTAATTTTTCTTAAATTATTTTTTAATTTTTAAATTTTCATAAATAATTTGTTAATATAATAAAAACTGTAAATGGAAATTAAATTTGATGTTCTCTGAAATGTTATTATTTTTTGGTTATAAAATTGGATGTATTGTACACATTATTTGCTCTCCAATGCAAGAATGATGCCATTATCGGAACATACTGTAGTACAGTATTTTTTTTGGAGGAGGGGGGGGGGGAATGTATTGCTTGAAAAGAAAATTCCGGTTTTATTATTTCACCGACGAAAGAGTACATAATATAACACTAGTATGGAGTATATTATGGGCTTTAAATAATGTTAAATCTAAAAAATAAAAAAATAAATGATTCCATTCACATTTACATAGCTGAAATTACTATACATACTGTATGTTTAAATATATAAGGTGTACTGAAAACACTTCAATGCCATACTGGAGCAATAAATTACATACTTCAACATAGGACAAACGTCATTTTTGGGTACTTTATTTAGAAATTTAATTGATTTTGTTGTTCATTACATTACATTACTTTTTTTTTTTTTTTTTTTTTTGCAAATTAAAAAAAAAACTAATTCAACCTGTTGACCGTATCAATTAAGGCTCCCAAAAATATTGCTAACAAAGTATTTTTGAACAATAGCAAAATATGCTATTTTTCCATGTTATTTAGTGCTCAATTATGGCGTCAACTTTTATATGAATGCAACTACCCTGTCTACTTTTATATTTTCACGTTTTTTTTTTTTTTGTTTTTTTTTTTTCGATCACAGGACTTCAGAAATAAAATTCTTTCTCATAATAATGTAATACAGAGATATACAGATGTCATGTATCTTACACGCATGCTAGATTTTCTTCTTCTTCTTCTACCTCACTTGAGTGTCTTATATACTATGTAGCAAGAGAGGACACGTGCACATGTAGAAAATTAGATTTGGTCCTCAAAAAAAAAAAAAAAATAAAATTTCAGAAGCGACCAGGTGCTCATTCGTCCCAAGAGAATTCATTCACTCTATATCTTACGTCTCTTTATTTTTATTTTTTTTTCTCCTTCTTTTCCTTAACATACTGCAGTATATACAGAAACAAAAACAATGCGCTCAAGTTTAAATTTCAAACTTCTTTCTTTTTATAGTATTCCACACACAACAAAAAATATACACACTGACTTTTGTGACTTTTAACTTAAATTTATGACTCTAGAATTTTATTATATATATATTTTTTATGTTTTTTTTTGGTTCCAAAAGTTTTCTTTTCTAGTGTTCTTTTTTTTTACGATTATTAATTAATAATAAGATATATAAATATATTTATTCTTATTATTAATAAATTAATAACGAAAGGTAAAAGCAAAAGCTGGGTAGATTGGATTTAGCACTTTTATGTTTCTTAATGATTTACAAATGTTGTACAATATTTATCTAGGTTCTTTCTATAAACTACATACAATATTGAGCCAGTGCTCAGAATTTTTTCCTTTGTGGTTAACATATGATCACGACGTCACTGCATATTCGAGACGTGTATTTGACAGTTATTAGAGCTTGGGGGAAAACTATAACAGAAATCTGTATTAATTTTTAAATAAATAATATTGATACTTCTATATGCTAAACAACGTAATTATAGCTGCAAAGATGGTGACAAAGCGCAAAGATATACAAAGGGTGTATACTGTAGTATAGGATTATTAATTAAAATAAAACCAACGGTCGATCAGATTAAAAGCGTGAATAAAAAAATAAAGAAATTTTTATTTACTATATTATATATACATAGTTTATATACATTATTTTTAAAACTTTTTATATAAATATAATATATATAAAAAAAATATATATATGTAAAATGAATTTAATATTAAAATCCTATATTTAAAAAAATATGTCAAGTAAAGAATTTTTACCCTATATATATAAGTTATTAAAAGATTAGATAAGGTTAAAATTTATGAGACAGTATTAATAATAAATATGTTGAATATAATAGCTTTAACTCCATTACGTATATTATCGAAGAGACATCAATTTAATTTGGGAAAGCCACGCATGTTATACTGTATGTGAACTGCAAATCATAACGATTTTGACGTCACGTTTTTATATTATATTATGAGGAATGTGTTTATGACACGTGAGCGCACCGTGACTTTATACAGTCACGTGTCACGAATATAAGGTACCTATTTTATATAATGCTTTTGTGGAACCACATTATATTATATATAATATTATACATGCACCAAGAGAACACAATATCTATACCGTCTAAATAAATTTAGTTAAATAAGCCAACATACTAATAAAATATTGTATACTATATAAATATGCAATTAGTTAAAGGATTATTCAACTTTATGTTGTAATAAGAAATTCAATTTATTTCAAAAATTAAATCAGAAAATTTTCTTTGTTTAATTATATAAAAAAGAAAAAGAAATATATATGTATACGCAGTATATATATATATATATATATATATATATATATATATATATATATATATATATATATATATATATATATATATATATATATATATATATATATATATATATATATATATATATATATATATATATATATTATATATATATATATTATATATCTGAAATAAGCACGATATTCAAATTTTTATTAAGTAAAATGTAAAATTAAGGTTAAAATTTGTATTGATTTGTTTGTGTACAAAATTTTTATAATATTTATGATAATATAATATTTAAAATAATTGAAATATTTATTATATAAAAAATAAACACTTACAAATACGACAGAAGAAAACAAAAGCAAACGTATATTTTCAATATGAATCACATGCAGAAAGAAACAATGCATATTCTATATTATTTTATTGAATAACTTATTATTTACTTTGCATAATAAAATAAATTATATAAAAAGTGAAAATCACGTTCTTTTTTTCGATAAAAAAAAAAGACTTTCATTTTTGGTTCTTCCAGTCGATTTAACTTTAAGAATTTTAAATCTTGTGTGAATATATATTTTTTTCTTTTTCCTATATACAAAAAGAAGAGTATTTGGATTGATAGATCGTAGAAACGAGACTTTAGTAAAGAATGAAATGGTATCACGTACTCTTCACTCTATAAAGTAACCGTGTATGTTATGTAACTACAAAAATATATACCAAAGAAGCTATAAAAATAGAGGTAACCTTATAGTTTTGAATATTTAAAGTACTGTACGTTCTTTAAAGTCTATTTTTCCAGATCTTATATAATGATAGAACTAAACACTATAAAGGCTTGTACAGCGCTGGTCAAAAGTTCCCGAACGATTTGCATAGGCAACCCGCCAGTACACAATGTTATCTTTATGAGAAAACGCAGCGGTCGCCGCTGCCCCGTTCGGAAACTTTTGGCCAGAGCTGTACAATTGATATTGTTTGCTTTTTTTTTTTTTTTTTTTTTTTTTTTTTTTTTTTTTTTTTTTTAATCTTATCAATTTTGCAAGTACTTTAATTGATTATAATTACCGTATTATTGTAACATATTGCAGTACAAATAATTGATATGTATGTGTGTTGATTAAAAAGTGTACCATGGACAGTATGAAAAAAAAAAAAAAAAACTTATCCAGTCAAACCATAAGCCGTATAATTATAGATTTTTTTTTTATTATTTATTATCTGATATTATTATTATAATGTGTAAGTTTAATATTACTATAAAATTTTGACTCTATATACTCTATTTGCTCAAAATGCAAATCTAGATTTTTCTTCTTTCAAAAGATTTCAAAGTATTGCACCTGAAAGAAAGGAAAAAATCTATATACATCATATTTACAAAAGTATTGAAAGTGGCTCTTTAAAAAAGAATACTGTTATCTGTAAAGATAATAAATAAGCTTGTAAACAAATAAGCAAACTGAACATTTTATAAATTCGATATCTTATTTATAAGTTTACGGTTATCTTGAATAAACCATCGTGAAACCATATAGGCACCCTATGAAAGTAAAAGTGTGCATAATAATGATATGCGGAGGGCAATGATAATAATTGGAAAAGTTCTTTTTACAGTCCTGTTTACACGAAGCAATATTTTTAATAATTTGATTGCATTCAATTTCTATCTCTTTTTTTTTTCACTCAAAATTATTCCAAAATGCAAAAATTTTGCTCTATGTGAACACGCCTTCAGTTGAACACGAATAAAAGAAAATATTTATATCATTTTCATATTATGCTGTGTAGTAATGTTTTTAATAAAAATTTGCATAATTTATATTATTATAAAAATACTACTGGAATTGGGCTATACCTTAATTATTAATTTTTGTCCGTGGAATTAAATATGATTGTATTAATACATAAGATTATATTAATAAATAAATTATAATAGAAAAGCTACAAAAAATCTCATTAAAATCGTTGTAAGTAAGACTCAACAAAAATAACATTATACTCGGACTTTAGCTATAAATAAAAACTCACTAACTTATATATTAAATAGTTCACTATGTTACCTGTATTAAATATGCACCCTAGATTTTTTTTTTATAAAACTTATACGAAGTCTTTACAATACATTTAGGTTGACATACAAGATGGGGGTATATACATACACATATAAATATATAAGGGGTGGTCTTTTCTTTGACAACAACTGAACAGTAGGATGCGCGCGGACACACATACACAACATATAACTCTCAATACATAAAATTGAAGGGGACGATACTGTACCACCATAATAGTAGCCTGCTTTATGGACCGGACAAAAAAAATCGTCCTTTTATATATTTTGTCAACAATATATATATATACCATACTCTTATGCATAGCAAGGTCCCTATTTTAACATCTGTTCATATATTTTGAATAGAAAAATTTATTTTTAAATGTGGTTTTTATACTTATGTTTAAGCATGGCTTAACATAATATTTATCTATATAAATATTTTTGTAGAATTAAATATAAATTTATGATATTATTGAATAATATTTCACCATAAAAATTATTATTATATTTTTTTATTTACTTTTTGGCTTTTGCTCTTTTTGTCAATAGTTATTGCAGATTTTGGTTACTTTTGAATGGTATGTTGACTTTTATTATAAAGGTGTTATTATTTGCCTTTTTTATGTGTGGTTATTGATATTATTAATGTATTATCTCCTTTTTTTTTTTTTTTTTTTTTTTTTTTGTAAGGGATAAAGTTTGTGAAGAATATTTTGGGTAAAAAGACCAGCAAAGTTAAATGGCTACCAGTTTTGCATCTATAGTTGAAGGGAAAGTTCAGGGGTTACAACATGGCTTTTTTAATGTTAGATAATCAGACTAAGTGTTCATTGACTCACATATGATGCCCCAAAGCCCAAAGGCCTTCCGTAGCCTCGTGATAGCCCCTCAAACTTGCACTTATCCTGCGAGATATGCAACCCGCTGTATCTATGACGTAAAAGATACGGGACAGGTTTTGAGGGGCTCGGAAGGACTTTGGGTCATGCCATCATATAAGTTTATGAACAGTTCATCTCATTATCTAACATTTGAAAAGACATATTGTAACCCTTGAACTTCCTCTTTAAGATGAAACTTATAACTTTTGTTAATAAGGCAAATATTTGTATACAATAGAAGAGGATTCAATAAGCTATTGGGCTTTAAACTTTTATTATAATGAAAATAATTTGTATTTTTGTTACTTTTTTTTTTTTTTTTTTTTTTTTTTACAAATAAAAAAAAAGTTTCTTAAACGTTCTTAAAAAAAAAAATTAACTAAAATTTAGTAAAATATTGCTTTTATTGCTAAAAAAAATTAATAACAGAGAAAATTAGTTAATGCAACTATGGTTATATTTAGCTTATATAAATTGATAACCGCATACTTCATACGGTAATTATTAATCAAATTAGAATTAATGATGTGTTCATTAATATCTAACAAGCATAAATTACTGTTCCATAATATATTAATAGTAGCTTTATTTAATTATAGACCCCTTTCACATCCTTGCGCTTTGTCGCCATGTTTGTGGTACCTAATGTATTGCCCAGTATAGGGGAAACATCATTATTCCTAATTTTTCACTTAATAAGAGTTTATTTCAACTGAACGAATTTTTCTCATAATCTTCAAGCTTATTAGGAGCTAGAAATAAGTCTTTGATTGAGGTTTGAAGCTTCTTTTGCTACTAAACAAAAAACAAAATGATGTTTTTCCTATGCTGGCCTATGTATTCATAACCAGCAAAATGGCGGCTCTTAAATATGAGTGCAACCGGTCTATATGCATACAAAACCTTCACACAAAAAATCAATCAAGTGTATGCTAAAATGTTTAAGTTGAAAAATAATTTTAGTTTTTTATTACTTTTTAATTGCTCGTATATTATAATTAACAAATTTAAGTATTATTTAAAATGTTTTATATAATTTCGCATTTAAAGAAAAGAGAAAGAGCATGATAATAATTTTAAATATTATGTTTATTATTTCTGCTTTTATTACTATGCTATGTTATGTAACTTATATTTTCTTTTGCTTTTGACAACTAAAAAAAAAAAAAAAAAAAATGCTTCAATTTCCTCTCTAACTGTAAATCTCCCTTGAACTAAGCACACTAATTGCAAAAGTAAATGGCCATGCCAATTACTGATGTGTACTTCTGTATATATATATATATATATATATATATATATATATATATATATATATATATATATATATATATATATATATATATATATATATTATATAGAAGTCTAATCCTTATGTCTCATTAACGAAGGATTAAGTCCACTATTGACAAGGGACACTTTGTCTTTTTGAGACCTTTGTCTTTCTTTTAGAGACAAAAGATTTCAAATTAGGAAAGTGTCTTTTAATCTCTATAGCTTTACTATTTTAGTACAAAGAAATAATGTTACAAAATAAATTTTTGGCTTCAACTAGTCCAAGATTTAAAGGCTCTATAAGGTATCCTTAACGGAGTAAGCTTAATAAAGACTATAATAACATGGAATAAAAATTATTTTCCTCAATTTTAACTGATTTTAAGTTACTTTATAGAATTAAGAAAACAGTGAATTTAATAATTGCAAATCTTTAATAAATGGGTATTTTTGTAGACTTATATCAATTATAATAATCTTCAGAAAGAAAAAAAATGCAATAATATAAAAAAAAAAAAAAAAAAAAATTGCGCCACATTTTTGATATCTTATTCCATTGGCTGGCACTCGTTCATACGTTCTAAATACTTTTTGAGTTGTGCTTATATATTTGTACTTAATAGTGATGTGCATTTTAAGTGATTTTTTAGAGCTTTTCAAGCAAGCGATTTAAAAACCTAAATTTATAATCCTTCGTTGTAAGCCCCATAATAGGTGGGCCATAAAAAAGCATACAATAAGAATAAACCCATATGCCAGTGATCAATATAATAACAATATACCATGCCAATAATTTTCTATAAAGTTGGCTATAAAGTTGCAAACAAACAAACAAACATGCAAAAAAACAAGACATGCAAACAAACAAATAAACAAATATACAAAAACCAACATGCAAACAAACAGACAGGCAAAACAGACAATCTTAAAGCAATCATTAAATGACATTAAATTTTTGAATTTGCAGAGAAATAAACAAATAAATCATGTATAATTTGAACTTAAAATTATATTTTATTGTCCAATTAAAATTTGATTTATTATCATTTTAAAACTTAATTATTTTACAGCACAAGTATAGGAAAAAAAGTATTAATTTTATTTTCAATATAATATATAATAATAAATAATGCACATAAAATATTAATAAATAAAAATTTATTGCAATAAAAAGATATGCTTCCGTTTATAAAATCATGCATTCACACCAATAGAATATTATTTAAATTTTATTATATAGCTATTTCAATATTATGCATTTTTTTTTCCTGATTTTAATAGCCTCCCATTTAATGACAGTATTGTCTAAATCAATTTAACTTTATATAAAAATATTTAAATATATAAAATTTATGAATTTAATATAATAAAATAAATTTTATATATAGAATACCATTGTCATACCCCGTTTATTATATGTAAAAATACGCGCAGGAGCAAGACATTTAATTTTCAAAGCAATAAATAAAATACAAAAAAAGTGATGGTAGTTTTCCAAACAATAGGATGTTAAATAACAATAGGATATGTTGTGAATTTTACATTATTTTAATTATGTAAAATATAAAAGGGTCGGTTTATCCATTTTACTATAAAATAAAATATATCCCCTCAACACCCTTTAACTTTTCAATACAGAAAATATAGAAAGTCCTTTCTATATATTGCCCGCTTTTAGCGAAGGGAAATAAAATGAATATTACTTATATAGCATATAGTTTTCATTATAATATTTTCTACAGCACTTGATAATTTTCATTGTGATATTAATTTTTTTTGCGTTAATTATTCTTCCAGCTCTCTCTCTCTCTCTCTCTCTCTCTCTCTCTCTCTCTCTCTCTCTCTCAATCTTAAATAAGTCATAATCTGAATTTTTTTAAGGGTCTATGCATTCATGTTAAAGTCAACGCCATGTTGGATAACTCGATAAATGGGTGGCATAGGAAATAAAATCATTTTGCCAGTTTAAAAACACTGCAATATTTTTGAAAGCATTGATGCTGTAAATATGTTGAATTAGTATCTCAAGTATGTGAGAAAAATTACAAATAACAAAAAATTAACCGATTTCCCAAAGAAAATGGGCTTAAATGAAGTTTGTCCTATGCTGAGCAATGTTATGCACTACTCCAGTATGGCCTCCAAGCGCAATAAATATGACGTCATCCGCATTGCACCCTTATAGGTACATACAATGTATAATGTAGAGTGTAATACGGCACTATTTCGATATACTTCTATCGTGTGGATTTTGTTGCAAAAAGCTCCAAATTTTACAAAATTGACTAGAAGTAATGCCAAAAATTCAAAAAAAATAATATATATATTTTACAATCAATGCTATATATAATATACAAATATACTTTGAATGATAATTTAAAAAGGGATAAATCAAGATGGATCGCTCCTATATAATATAACTGGTATATAATATATGAAAATAGTAGAGTAAATTTAATACTTGAATACATAAAAATTATTATCCTGGGTCAGTTTTTAGATCTATGTATTTGATAACAATAGGAATATTATAGAATCAACCCCTCACTCTATATAGGAAAAAAAAAGAGGTTCATTATTTTTGAGTTATTATCAATTGACTTTTTGAGGGAGGGTGTGTATATAGTATTATAAGGGGAGTATTTTTTTTTTTTTTTTGATAATATGTGAATCAAACAGGAAGAAAGCTAAGGAGAAAGGGAGAGAAAATATTTTGATATCACGCCGATGTAAAGTTGATTTATATGTTTATAATGAACATAGATGGCGTGAGAAAATACATTCATTTTTCTTTCTTCTTCTCTCTGCTGTATCATATGTTGCTCCTATATTATTATACTTTATGAGAGATTTTACCATAATTTTTATTTCAATCTGTTTTTAAAGCTTTTGTATTTTTGTTTGTTTTTGTTAAAAAGAATAATTGTTTATAAATCACTTTTTGACACTATAGAAATGACCAAAGTATTAAACACTGGTATTTAAAAAAAGGGCAATAGATAATTTGTAAAATTTTTAATTTAAAAAACAAAAAAAAATTAAATAAATAAAATTATTATTATTTTTAAAAATTATATATATATATATATATATATATATATATATATATATATATATATATATATATATATATATATATATATATATATATATATATATATATATATATATATATATATATATATATATATATATATATATATATATATATATATATATATATATATATATATATATATATATATATATTTTGTAATTTAAAAGCTTTCTTCCTATAATAATGTAAGTTGAGTCAATGCTGTAACAACTATATATTATTATCTTTAATTAAAAATCAGGACCCTTTTCAAATAATGGATAATATAGAAATATTAAAGTTTTCATTAGGCTTGCTTTGACTGAAATCCCCCCCCCCCTCAATGTTTTTGTTGCATTTATTTAAATTTAAATAAAATTCAGAACCATAATATAAGAACTTACTTTTACATTAATTTATTTCAAATAAATTCTTAAGTTCTGTTGTTTATACCATTATCAAACCAAAAAAACAACAATTTAGATTTAAGATTGAATAATATATGAAAATATTTACTGAAAAAAATAAAATAGAAAAACATTAGAAAAATGAATTTTTAATTACATACTTAAAAATATTATTAATATTATTTCAATTTTTTGATGCAAATCTTTATATACTTTTATCATGAACTTATATAAATTTCTTAGAAAATTGATAAGAAAAAAATAGGTTTTTTTATTTTGAAATCTTTATATCCTTATAAGTTTTGAAACATGAAATAATAAATTCACAGAATTTTATGCATTAATTATTATATGAATATTTTACAGTAATTAATTTTTTTTAAAGTATTTAGTTTTATTATGACACGTTTAAAAAAAAATATGTAGCAAAAAATTTACCTTATACAAAGAAGTCAAATTTTGATATATAAAAAGAAACTCCAATGGTATATGACATAGCGTATCAAATTTTTATTCATTATTATTACAAAAAAAAAAAAAAAAGGAGGGGTTCAATGGAAAGAAAGAGGAAAAAAAATCTCTACAGTTGTCACAAAATACATCCCCTATATTTTTATTTTCACCCCCTATATATGTTATATACATGAGATATTTTATTAATATGAGGAATGCTTTCAAAAGTAATATAAAAAATTAAAAGGATATGCGCACGCACCAAAGCATTACGCAATATATTATTGTTAAAGAGACGACAATATCATATGTTATCTTGTCATTTTATTGTTATAGTAACGGAAACTTATTTTCTGTATTTAACAATCGAAATATTTTCCGTTCTACAATTGATTTTTTTTTTTCACAGCTTTGGATTCTTTTCTTATTTATAGTGTAGTGGACAAATTTGTTAGAGATTTTTAAATGTTGATATTTCAGTTACTGCGTTTAGTGTTGATTTCTTTTACAATTTAAATTTGTCATCGTAATTATATTTTAAACCACAAATTGCGTAAATAAGGGAGAGAGAGAGAGAGAGAGAGAGAGAGAGAGAGAGAGAGAGAGAGAGAGAGAGAGAGAGAGAGAGAGAGAGAGAGAACATAAATTTTAGGCAGTGATGAATGTAAAAAGATTTCCAAAAATAGTTTAAATTATTTCTAGTGATATTTAATCAGTTATAGGATATATAGAGCTTTCATCATCTTTTAGGAATAAAACCATAGTAAGTATAATCATAAATATAACAAAACCTATTGTTGCCATTTTTTGGTCAAATACATAAAAAGTTCTAAACCTATTGTACTTGTATATTTCTTATACGTAACAAGCGTAAGAAGAAAAAAAAATCAATTTTTGGTTAACAAAAGACTAGTATTTTATCACTAAACAAAGTATATCATATACCCAAAACTTTTTTTTTTCGATAACCAATAATAATTTAACTTTGACATAACATAAGGTTCATATTTCTATTACATTAGATTGAAATTTCAACTCAAAGAAAAAAATGTATTATATATTATAATATATAAAAAGTATCTGACATATTACATCATTTCTCATGCTCGCTTTAAGAATTACAACTTTAACCCGAATAAATTGCAAACAATATTTATATATAATATATATATATAAGAAGAAAAAAAAAATTATATTGACATGCGATGATAAATATTATCTTGTCATGCCTTTAACATAGTATTTCTTCTTCTTTTTTACTTGAATTATGATATTATTCATATTACTTTTTTTATATATTTATAAATTGAAATATTAGAAAAGTTCTTGTTAAAGTATATTATGTTAATAGTTATTATTTTTTATTGTATTTTGGTAAAATTGAATTGTATTTACGAGTACGAGTACGAGTACGAGAGAGAGAGAGAGAGAGAGAGAGAGAGAGAGAGAGAGAGAGAGAGAGAGAAAGAGAGAGAGGTTAAAATTTATATATAAATAATAAAATTCTATAGTTAAAAGTATAACATTGTTAAATAAAAAAATTGATACCTTTTTTATATATATAACAAGAATATAATATAATGATTCATGTCTGTAACTCGAGAATTATTCGCAAATTTGATTATTCGAACGTAATAATTATAATAAGTTATCAATAAAAAATAGCAGCAAAATGTAACAAATACGCCAATTACAGATATGAATTTCGTCTAGATCATCGCTTGTTGTAACAAACTTAATGAAGGGTCAATAAAATTTCTTATTTCTTAAATTTGAAAAAGGAGTAGGGGACCGACGTCGGCCATTAGACTCAAACTTTTCTCGTCAAAAAAATCTGAAATTTTGCACAATGATATTTCAGACAATTTCAAATATATAAAAAATTTGGGGGGTCACCGTGCAAATAAGTTTTATATCATTTTTTGAAATTTTAAGCCCATAAGGCCCAATGTTAATTTCAATATATATTTTTTTTCATTTTTTTGGGACGGTCAAACATCATTAAATTTTTATCACGGCTAGGTGTGATCCTTAGCTATAAAATGACACCCAATTTAGACCCAAAACATATAATGCACTTCTATTTTTTGAGATATAAGGTCGGTACCCTACTCCCTTAAATTTGACGTTACAGCAAAATATTATTATATTGAGTGATCTTGTTGTAAAAGAAAAAAAATTGTAAGTGGTGCTTTACTTTTTTATATTAAAAAGTAACTTTGCTGTACAACAAATTTCAGCCAACATATAGCTGATCTCTTTTTAGCGTACAATTCAGTCATAAAACAATTCCTTAAATATCTTAGAAACACTAAGATAAAATGGTAACTTATAATTAAATTTATTCTTAGCATTTATATTATATAGAACCAAAAAAGTAAACTACTTTTATCATATTTGTTACATTTTTTTTAACGTTGTTATTTTAATGCTTATAAAAGTCAACTTGAATCTTAAATTTAAGCCTATTTCATATTTTACTTTTTATTTTTATAACTTTTATTATGATTTTTTGTAAAGTTATATTTAATTTGTATTTGTACTGTATATTTAGTGTATTTACACATATATACGAATAGTTGTATACGCGTGCGTTTACAAATACCTTCAAACAAACAGAAGTCTTATATTTTATTTTGGGGCAGTTTGTTTATTAAAAAAAAAAAAAAAAAAAGTATAAACTTACAAAAAATACTATGCAAAAAACCTTGAACTTTCATTTCGAGTTCAAATTTTAACTCACGAAAAAAAATATATTTACTAAATATAAATGCATAAAAAGTCATGCATACAAAATAAATGTATATACCTTTCTTTGAAATAACAAAACGAATTCCCATTTAAAATTATTTATACAACCCTTTATACGTATTGTCCTATTTCTAGAAAGAGCTCGGGTTAAAGTATGCTAAAAGGTTATATACGTTATTATATGTGAAAAATTAGCACCTTGAGTTTTATCGGGTTATTGAACTAATACCACAATTGTGCGTCTTATAATTTTGACAAAGCGCAACATACAAAATTCGTAAGCATAATAAGGATTAGATACGCATGTATATACTTAAAGAAAAAAACACAGTTATAAACCCTTCACTTACTAACCGTATGAGAAAGAAGAAAAAGTAGAGTATTGTTGTTTAGAAAAAGTCATAAAACGGTCACTAAAGAAAGAAGAGGCATTTTTGTCAAGGGCGCAAAAAGTCGTCGAACTTTCGCATTTTTTTTTTTATTATTATTTTTTATTTGTGTGTCAAGTGCTTGGTTGTAAATTTTATATGTCTCATTTTTGTGTGTTTCCCGTGAGAGATGTAACTAAATAAATTATTTAGACTGTATTTAGAAATGTTCACTGAAATCAAATTAGAACTATTATTTGTACCAAAAAATGTATAGTTTATCAGATTTATATAGATTGAAGTGTCAATTTATTATTGATCCTTCGAATTTTATTTCATGAATAAATTTGATTCAAAAATATTCTGTAATTAGACGCAAAAAAAATAATAAATAAATAAAAAAAAAAAAAGTATATATACAATACAGGTATTTGAAGCTATTTTTATTAAGCTCATTCTCTAAATAAATATATAGATTCATGTTACTTTAAATTCAAGAAAGAATATGACTTACTAATTCAATAATTATTTGAGTAATATTTAGAAAAAGAACATTCTAATTATAACAATAATAATAAAACGGTCTTAATGGAGAAACGTAGCAGTTAGAGCACGCTTAAATTAAATATTATATTAATTAAAATGACACTTTTACGAGTGTTTCTCTTCATTCATAAGAAAATGAATTAGTTTGAGAAGTTGAAGAGTAAAAAGTTTTTTTTTTTTTGGTCACCTGTCAGAATCATCTGCATGCTGCTGCCTCTAGTGATAAAAAATTGAACTAAATTTTTTTCGAGTGCGGAAGAAAAAGAGTAGAAGAATGTGATATCTCCAGGAATTAAAAAAAATAATCAAAATAATACGAATGAATGCATGACCGGTACAAATTTTTTTAACTATGATTTTTTTCTCTATTTCAAAATGTATAATGCATTTTTAGCCTAATTTAAGGAATTTTATATTGTTCCTAATTTAATTTGTCACACCCCAAGCAAACCAAAAGTCTTAATTACAAAATACAAAACAAATAAAATTTATTTATTTATATAAACATACCATAGTATAGGACTACAAAATAACACCAGTATTTGAAAGGTAAATAACATTAATTAAACAATTTTCTAAACGATGAAACATCAACAAACATTTACGTGGATTATAAAATATACACACAAATTTCTATAAGACCGGATCATGTTATTTACTTATATATAAAATAAAATATTTGATAAATTATTTGGTATATATATGAAAGAGGCATTTTGAATTAGAAAATTAATTAGATTTTCATTTACATGTACATAACACACCAAAGGTCATGATTAAACTATTGAATTTTAGTGTGGTATTTCAAGTATACACATATAGTGTTATTGTATTGTATTATATGTGTATATATATATATATATATATATATATATATATATATATATATATATATATATATATATATATATATATATATTATATATATATATATATATTATATATATATATATATATATATATATATATATATATATATATATATATATATATATATATATAAAATCTAATATCTTTAGTAATGTTGTGTTTAATTAATTTTGAGTTAGTGGTATTCTCTTTCACAAGTCCGTGGTTTTGTTTTATTATACCTGAGAAAAGCAAATCAAAATTTTTGACCGAAATATTAATATTATTATTAATGTATAAAATGGGGGTGCTGTTGTTATTATGGCATGTTAAATGTGTAAGTTTAATATTAATTAATTTTCCCTTTTTTTAAAATTATTGATACAAAATAAATACATATACATGAGTACCACCAAGACAATGAAGTCTTGTCGTTGGTACACTGTAATAAATATTACTTGCAACACTTGAAAGTTTAACGTGCGTTTCATGTCCAATTAAGTTTAACGTTTTGCACCCTGAATAACCCGCTTTGATCAAACTTGAATTTTTCACGAGTGAACTCGTGAAAGTTTCAAGATGCGCTCCGGGAAACTGCAGCGCTGCGCTCCGCCGTACTTTAAAGTTTGTATAAGTCAATTTAAACCTGGTTAGCGCGCTTTTTATTTGAGAGTAATATTTTGTATTATTTTTGTTTTCACTAGCTAAACTTCCTATTACACATATGTGTACATTGCTATACTTAATACTATATACTGATCCTATGTTCAATACTATGAAGGCATACCAGTAATACAAAATAAACTAACTTGTAAGTCCAACTAACTAAATAAAAAGATAAAAAATATTACTTACTGTATATTACAATATAACTACAAATATTGAAAACTTTACCTTATAGATTGCTTAAATATAACTTTGATTCTATTAATATAATATTATATTATAATTTATGATGGAATAGATTTTGGGGTATTTATAAGAGTAAAATCATAAAGGACAAAAATTATTAACATTTCAATTTTTTTTATTGAAAAAAATTACAAAATTAGGAAAGATTGTTATTATGGAAAAGAATATATCGTGTCTGCTCACAGTCGTAGCAAAGGTCGGCAGGTAGCTCTCATCGGTCTTCATTGAATTTTCTACAACAAAATATAATTTCATAGTTATAAATTATGTTTACAAAAATTAATATACAAAAACTACTTTGTATTTATTTTTGTTTTGATATTTTTACATAATGAAATGAATATAATATTAGTTGAAGTTGTTTGAAGTATTTATTTTTAAATTATTATCTATTTTTAATTCAATTTTGCCAACACCATGTTTTACTGTATGATGTGACCACATGGGAGCATTAAGCATGCACTCATTATAGCAAACTTCAACATATATTATATCTGACAAAGAATTGTCATCCGACAAAAAGAATGCATTAGATATAACCACTAAAAATTACTAAAATAAAATTTGATATCAACTTACCTCGATGGTCATTTTAATCCATTGCTTTGTTTCGATTTTGTTCACCCAAACGAACTAGCACTCAATCACTCCAATAGCCATTACATTAAGTTGAATTACAAAATTATCAGCTGGTTCGAAATTTGACGTCACCCGTGAAAAAGTCATCTCTTGCAGAACGCTGCATGAAAGTATCGCGAGTTCACACGTGAAAAATTCACGATGTGAAAAAATCTGATTTTGACCCGTGAATCTTTCAAGTTTTGCATATTTTGGTCAAAAGCACACGTGAAAGTTTCAAGTTTTGCACTGCAACTTTTGGAACAGTGTAGCTTAATCAACCTAATATTATATAAACATGTTAGTAATCATACAAAATTTATACAATAATAATTAAACAAAATTAACACATTCTCTCTCTCTCTCTCTTTTTTCGTTTTTTTTTAACTACAAGAATATAAAAATATTGTTACTATATTTAAAACAAACAAACAAATAATATTATTTACATAAATACCAATTCATTACCTTTTGCTTTTAATTCTTTTTAACCCTTCACATCCTTGATAAATTTTAGAATGGCATTACAAATTAGCGGTAGTTGAATACTGAGTGTCCTCTCACCGTATCTATTTTTAAAGGAATAGACCAGACTCAGACCAGAGAAAAACATAAGCATTTATATCACAAAACACTCGATGAAACTTACATAAATAACATTAGTTTGTCTCAAACCCACCTGTAACTCCGTAGCAGTGATCAGAAATTTCAATTTATGCAACCCGCACAACATTTTCATACTAATTTTTGCATGTTTCTGACGTCATAGACATAAATATTCACTTAAATTACATACTTTACAGTATTTTCACTCTCTCTCGTGGGGCTACATTAACATTCTGGTAAAAATTGTCAACAGTTTTGAATATCCCATTTCGTGTTTATTCATTAAAAAGTACATGTGGTTTTATGTGGTCTATGGCTTTAAATTTGGATACAACAACTCTACAACATTTATGGACAATTATATACCAGTTTGAACCTTCAAATGACTTCAGTTTTTATGAAAAAAAAAAAAAAAAAAAACTAAAAGATTAGGAACATAACTTATAGGTTAATTTAAAAGCTAAATTTTTAACATAAGGTAAAAACATAGGCATAAGGTACCAGGTATATAAAATCATCTATATATATAAAACAGATGGCATATGTGCGGTTATGAAAAATATATATAATAATAAACTTACTTAAGTTTATTAATTATGTTAATTAATAATAAAGTAATAAAAATGAAGATAACAGAGTAGATCACGAAGTCTATAATTTTTCTTGTCGACGCAAAAAATAATAATAATAATAATATATTAAAGCGTGCGCTATTATGTAATTTTTTTTTATATAATTTATCACGCAAGTTTTGCATATATAAGTAAACCACAATTTCTTCATGCTGAATAATAATAATAATAAAAATCAAATGAAATTTATATTGTTTTCATATACATATAGCATAATCTATATAGGCCATTGATAAACACTATTTTAAATTTTGTTAATAATTTGGAAAATTAGAATTTCAAAGTGCTATAATTTTAAATAGAAAAAAATGTTGCATGTAAATATAGTAGAAAGAAAAACAATTTAAAAAATATAATGCAGCGTATTTAAAAAATTATTTTGTTTTGCTTGTTCCGTTTTTTTTTTTTTTTTTTTTAGCCCCCCCCCCCCCCCTTTATCCCCCTTTAAATGACTAAATGACGGATAGAGATGAAACTGTTTTCAGACCAAGTTAAAGCAATTTCGATCATATCCGCTTCCGTTTTTATGTTCTATCACGGAGAGAAATTTACTAACTAAATCAACTCATTTTATTGAGTTGATTATTTTTAGGTTCATTTGACTCAAGCCACTATTTTCTATAAAGTAACTGACAAAATGTGATTTGTTGTTTTAATTGAAAGTTTTCAGCTAGCAGGTATTTAACTTTTGAGCTATTTTAACAATAAGTTGAGTTATTTCAATTGTTGAGATGATTTTTTTGAATAGCGGGGTTAGTAAATGTGAATCAACTACCTGGCTGTTAGTATTGTCTGAGACGCAGCCAATAAGCAATAGCGTGGGCTGACGTCACGTCACGCGCTGCAGGATCAACGAATCAGCGCGTGCAGCTGCGTATAAAAGCGCTCTGCCACAACCTCAGTCAGTCACTTCACTTGTGCACTCAGCTCAGTCAGTTAGCAGATGTGGTCTAAGCCATCTCTAGCTGTACAGAGCTCTCTGCGCGGAGCCTTTACTAATAAGAAGTAATAAGTCCCAGGAAAATTTGATGATATTTTGCAATAAAGCTCATGTCCTATACCCTCTTACACCAACACCTCCCAACGTTTCCCACCCTTTAAAATGTCTTATAATATGCGGCATACTTTTTTTAAAATATTTATAGCGCGTTTTTCAAGTCATCGATATTTTTACGATATATCGATACGTTCCTTCCATATTTTAAATTCAGTACTTTTGACAATATCTGATATAAAAAGTATCGATGTTTTTCTTAATATAACGCCCACCCTTAATTAATTTAATTCCCTAGTTCAGTTAATCTAAAGTGGTAGTTCTTTCACTCTCGCCTCGCTGCGCGCGCAGCTTAAAAAAAAATGAAATACGAAAGAGTGAAGGCGCAAGCATGAGACTAAAAAACTTCAGTTCTGAGAACTAAACTGCAACTCAACTTGTCCCTTCAAATAAATAATGTCATGACTTGAAATAACCAAACTTTTTGTAGCTCAAGAAGTTCAGTTGAATCAATCAGTGAGATGCAATGGTTCGTTTTTAAATGCGCTCTTGAGTTAAAAATATGTTGATTCAACATATAATTTCTCTCCGTGTACGCATGCGCAGTACGTTGAAACGGACGCGAATGTGATCGAAATCGCCTATAGCCGCAGTTTTAAAACAATGTATTAAATAATAATAATAACGTATTTATTTGTATGTGCATTTCTATATACTATTACAGGGTAAGTAAGCTTTGAATATCAATCAACCTTATGTTTTAATAGTTAGGATTATCTTTCAGTTAATTTGTAATCAACAAAATGAAAAGTAAATTTCTATGCAAAATATAATAAAAAAGGAAAAAAAAAAAAAAACAAAAAAAAAAAGTGGAATTTTATTTTATAAGAAGATGTAGTCCTGAATTAATCAATATGTGAATATCTAATTTTTGCACTTATACGTGTGGTCATAGGAAAAAGTTGCCGCCCGAGATGTCATATCGCGATTTTCAAAAATTAATTAAAAATAGTTAATGAACTAAAAATTTTGAAATTCGTATATCAATATATTGAGGATGATATCTTTTTTTAGAATATACAATAAAATTACACACATTGCATAAAAGAATAAAATGTTTCTTTTTGCTGATTTTGCATAAGTGGCCATAAAAATTAAAAAAATATTTTTATTCGCTTATAAAGAAAATATTAATATACAGTATCCCTATAATACAAATTTCTATATATAAAAGTTAAAAATCTAATTATTTATTAAATATACTGCAGTAAAGAGACCATAACAACTATAGGGAATAACATTAACAAAAAAAAAAAAAAAAAAAAAAAATCTACGTATTCAACTGAAATTTTTATTTCTATACGCTTAAAAATCATTTTCTCTGCGCATAGTTTATATATTTTTTTAGCTATACACATACACTTTTTATTAAAAGAAATGTGAAAACCATCTAATATTATATTATTCTATATTTAGTATATATTATGGTATATATATTGTGTATAGAGTGCAGCATATATATAGGGTGAACATTTTCATATGCCGTTAGTGTACATGTTATATGGTAGTCTACTAATGAGGGAATTAATATTAAAATGCTCTGAGGTCTTGATATAATGAATACGCAGTAGCTTAGGGATTCTCTCTCTTGTCATCTCTCTCTCTTTCTCTCTCTCTCGCTTTTATATTTTATATATGAATAGTGAATAGGGAGTTATATGTGTTTCTGCTCTTGCATTCATATATAACGTCCAAGTTCTAAAGTTGTTTGGATTAGTATAAAATATAGCTTTGCTTTATATGAAATATCAGATATGTTATTAAAAATGTTAATTTTTAGAAATTTTACAATTATCTATTTTTTAAATTACATTTAAAAGTCATCAATGTATATTAATTTAGAATTATATATGAAATTATATTAATTTCTGTGTCAATTTTTAGGATATTGAATGCACTAATGTCAGAATTTTATTTTTCAAAAATTAAATACAACATATTAATAATGATATTCTATAATTGGTCAATTTTTCTTAATGCGATCTTTACAGCGTTGGTAATAGAACAATTTCGCGACGATATACGTTTTTAAGGTAACTGTTTTGATTATTTTTAGCTTTTTCTATATTTAATTTTAAAATTGTTATTCTTCTTCTTATAACTATTGAAAATATCATCTATAATATAAATTAAGTTAATTATATGTATAACATTACTAAAATTATGCCAGCTTTAAAAAAAAAATGGATATAAAATTTATAAAAATATTTACAAAGTTTTGTGAGTTTTAATAAAGTTTATCAAATATTAGCAAGATCTTTGCGTAAACAAAAATTTACAGTGTGCGTGTTTGTGAGAAAGAGAGAGAGAGAGAGAGAGAGAGAGAGAGAGAGAGAGAGAGAGAGAGAGAGAGAGAGAGAGAGAGAGAGAGAGAGAGAGAGAGAGAGAGAGAGAGAGAGAGAGAGAGAAGAGTGGCAAGTTTTTGGATTGAGTTTGTAAAGTGTTGTTTTTGAAGTTTAAAAGAGAAGTAGAGTTCAGATTCAGGATATACAATTTCAAAGTATTAAATTTAATAAGGTTAGAAACTCTCTCTCTCTCTCTCTCTCTCTCTCTCTCTCTCTCTCTCTCTCTCTCTCTCTCTCTCTCTCTCTCTCTCTCTCTCTCTCTCTCTCTCTCATTAGTGTCGCGACCAAAAACTTTGCCCAAACTTTTGGCTTTGAGATTTCAAAATATAAAGACAAACCATGCATATATGACTTCATACGTGAAAATGTATATTTTGTACCCGCACCCACAAATAAACTATAGTTTGATCACATTGCTTATAACGTTATTATATTATTATATGTTTCAGTTCCTATATATATGCGTAAAAGATCAAAAGTTTGAGACTAAGTCGGAGCTGTTACCAAATTTAATTTTAGTTTAGAAACAGGAAATTTTCAAAATTTCTATTACGTATCTTTTATAAATTAATTTTCTTAACATGTGTGTCTTTTGGATAAGATTATTAACTTGACTTTCTTGAATGAAAAAAAAAAATTATAGAGTATGTGTATTATATAATTTTGTATTTATTGACGCTAACAAAGTATTATAATTTCCGTATAAAATTAATATTAATCCATTAAAATTAAAATAAAACTTGGTTTCCGTACACTTCAATTGTAATTATATTTAAATTCTGAATACTTAAAATGAGTTATTCATATTATAAAATTTAGTTTTCTTGAGCCGTACTTTGCATACCTTCAAACGTTTAATCAAATTGCAACAATAGAATTATTACAAACATATATTATACATACGAATATAAGTACGTATATACTGTATAATAATAAATATATATACAGTATCTTCCAATATTCGGTGGATTTTAGGTATCAGGATAATATTTTTCATATGGAAATATGTATATTTAAATTATGCTTCAAATTTTTTTTTTACGTGGTCTTAATTCTTAATTGTGAACCAATAATTTTATATTTCCTGTTTATATTATATATATTATGTATGCATATACTTTTAAAAATATTATTATTGTAGCAAAAATATTAGATTAAAATTTTCAAAGTAACGATTCAAATATTAATGATTTCATGGCCGGACCATGTTTTGTTTTATGTTTTATATAACTTTTTTTATTATTATGTATTTGTATAAAAATTTCTCTATTGACGCACATATCAATTATTATTTTAAACATTTACAAAATTTCAAATTGGTATAATGGTATAATATTATATTACATATAGAGAAAGACAGAGAGAGAGAGAGAGAGAGAGAGAATATATTTGATTATTCATGATTATAGATGTTAGATTAACTACTGGTACACTCTGTATATATACGATATCTGCTGCCGCTGCGCTGACCAACAAAAATACTGCTCGCTTACAGTTTGATAAATGATTGCAGAGAGTGACTGTGAGAAATTTAATCAAGAAATCACTTTTGGATCGTGATCTTTTGCTATTGTACTTGTGATAAATCGAGAGGTCATTGTCCAATAAATGCACGTCAATCACTTTGTGGGAGAAAAAAAAATCACAATCTCGTTATAGAAATAATTTATTCATATAGTAATGCGTTTTTTTTTTTTTTAATTTTTTTTATTTGCATGACTTTTTGAATGCTTATAAATAAGTTAATTTAATTTTATATGATTTTTAATTTTGATTATATATTTTAAATTTTTTTTATAAGGTTGTCAAAATTTACATTGAATTAATAATCAACTGCGTACTTTTATATATATATATATTTTATATATATATATACATTTCTTGTTACGGTTTTGTTGATTTGCCGAGAGGTTAAAATATTTTCTTTCAAATATATTATCATTTTACCGTTTTTATTTAATTTAATTTTATATTCTTATTTTTATACATATTTTTAACAAATCACACTTAAAATGAGGGCTTTTGAATTTGATTTTTGCACCGTTGCATCTTTATTGATCACAAAAAAAAAAAAAAAAAAAAAAAAAAAAGTAAATAAGATTAATAATAATAAATATGCAAAAATAAAATTTTTGCTTAAGGGTCATCAGTCATCATGGTTTGTATGTATCTTAAAATAAAACTTCGAAACGTTATGATGCCATTTGAAAGTTAACAGTATAACAGCTATGCTATAATAACTATATGATAGAATTTTTAATTCCGTATGACTATCAGATAATAGAGAAAATAATAATTATTATTAATAATATTACTATTATTTATTTATTTTTGTTATTATTATTATTATTATTTTTTTTTTTTTTTTTTGCTTGCGATATTGTGTTACCGTGCTGCACCAATCCCAGTCCCATAGTCAAGACCCATTGTCTTACCAACAGGTAGGGACTTTTCCAATTAATGGAAAAGCATACACGTGCCGGCCACGGCCTTATTACACAGCCCGGGATTCGCCATGACAGCCTAGAGAAACCGTGGAAACGTCTATAGGCAAGCAGGTCGGTGCAATCACATCGTTAATTAAAATTATCATATGGGATCTTATAGTACTAAAACTTCAAAAGATCATACACTTTTTAGCCAAATTCCGTATTAGCTAATTTTCCGCCTTAAAAAATTACGTACTTCATATTGTTTATGAAATTATGCTTTTATATAATTATATATATAATTATATAATTTTTAAGAAATAAGAATAGTTTAAATCTATACGTATACTAATTGAAGATACTCTATAGATCATTGTAGACAATGTAGACATATTTTTACAAGTCAATAAGTTTAATTGAAAAAGAAGTTTTTATTATTATTTTTTTTTCTGCGAAAAAGAAATCCTTAAAGTGTTTCCATTATTATAGAAAAGAGAGATGAGAGATTTAAATTGCAAGAATAAAGTTACAGAAAAAAAAGAAACTATTTTTATTTTATTCTTTCTTTTATAAATAAATAGAAGTAGAATTCTATCAATTTTGCTTACAGAAAAAAAAAATATCTATTTCAGTTGTTCCAATACAAAGGAAGTTAAAAAAACTAAAAGAGTATTTTATATCTTCACAAAGCAGTGCCGTCCTATAGATATATATCCAACTGACAATATTATGTTTTTGTTTGCAATACAAAGTACACAAAATTGTCACAATTCCTCTCGAAATATTTACTTTTCTTGAAATGCAATATTGCTTGCAAGAAGAGAATCTGCTTGAAAAGACTCAAAGGACAATAAGGTGTTTTTATTTCATTTGGATGAACCTTTTTTATTATACTAAGATGATTGATGAAAGATAAGAACTTGTTATACTTAATATACTTTACTTTCTGAGCATATATTTTTTTTGCTACTGTTTTCCGCTAAAGATATTGTATATAATATGATATTTTTTGTGATACTTCCCCTATAATCTTTATAACGAACTTACTTTTATAGAAAATGTATAAGTTTATTTTCTGTAATATAGAAAAATGAGTGATTAAAGAAAAATAATAGAGAAAGAGAGCACAGAGATAGCACTTATGTATTGAGAGAGAGAGAGAGAGAGAGTATATTTGCAGGACTGGAGTTCTAGATCTTATAGTGCATTTCTTAAGTTATTGATCTTGTTTAAATATAGTGCATTTCTTATAATAATGTATTATAGCATCTTATTTTACATATTATATTTCTTTAACTCTTACTTATGGTTGACGGGGACGGAAAATAAGTTGTCCCAAAAATTAGCTTGAAATTCAGGAAAAATATCAAGATTTACTGTACTTTTAAATATTTTTTATGTCCTTGGGAACTCAGTTGGGGCATGTCGTAACCCCACTTTTTTTTTTTTTTTTTTTGCCTTAGCAGCATGGTGGGACATACGCTGTAATATTATATAATAAAGTTGTGGGGAAAACTCAATCTATATTATAGAACATGGTCTAAATCATGAAGAAAACACAGTAAAAGTGGATGTCCTATTAATTGAACCTCTAAAGGTAAAGGTAAGGTTAAGGATAAATAAATAGATAATTAAATAAAGATATACATTTTTTTTTTCAGTTATTGGAAATTTAAAAGGCATAAAATTGGTAAAATTTCATATAGAGTCGATGACTCTTATGACACCGATGATAACAAAAAATATACATATAGTTTTGAAGTTGTTCCAAACTTATATTGATCTTCAAATATGAGTCACATATAGGAAAAGTTTGTTGCTATATATGACATTGTTTAGTAACAATACGCAAAAATGATAACTTTTTTTTTTTTTTTTATAAACAAACTCCAAAAGTTTATATCGCAAAATTCAATCACATCACAGAAAAGTATAATATTTTATTTTATATACTTTTACTCTCGATAAAGCTACTCTCCACAAACATACATATAGTAAATAAATCACTTGATATTTTGACAGATGAGATGAATCCGAAGTATCGACGAAGATAAAATAAGGGTGATTTGTTGAGATTTGATATGACTCACCCCCATTCTCCTAAACTATCCATCACGCCCTTATTATAGATAACATCCCTATACAAGAGGGGGGGGGGGATGACATCCCTTTATATATCTCTCTGTATATATAAAGCTCTTGACATGTGAATCATAAAAGCCACTGTCTTATGTATATTTCATGTAATTTTATCTTAAACATTAATTTTATCATACTGTAGAGAGAGAATGAAGAAAATTACTTAAACTAATTTAAGTACTTTTGCTACTGGTATTAATAAATTTATTTATGGTGTCGTTGTGGGTGGTTTTGAGTATCTTATTAGATTTTTATACATTGTATATATGTGATTTAAGGGGAGGAGGGATTTTTAATGAATAATATTATCACCAGTGTCATCATACTGCAGTAGACAGTATTGCGTACAAGGAAGTATGTGATTTAAAAGCTCACTCATGATTTTGAGACTGTAATTTCAAATATATGGTAAAAATTATATATTTTTTTTAACGAATACAAGAGGCAAATTTATATAGGCGCAATTTTAGTACAATTAAAAATAACAATGATACAAAAAAAAAAAAAAAAAAAACACTGTATTTGCTTTGATTTACTAATCATTTGAAATTACTGAATTCGTGGGCAAGCTTAATTTATGAAAATTCAACGTTATCGCAGTTAAAGTACACTAGAATTTCCCAAGTATTCTATAGCCTCATAAGAAAATTCTATAATTGTTTCATTGTTGAGAGGGTCACGATTGTCATTTAAATGCATGTTATTTTAGTATAAGGTTTTCAACAACACCATTGCAAAAAAAAAAAAAAAAAAGGTGCATTACTTTATTTACGAAGGCTTTTTTTTTTTTTTTTTTTTTTGAGATAAACACTTTTGAGTTATTATTATTATGAGCAGCTAAAATAATGTATTTTATAGCAAATTATTAACATTTTAGTTGTTTTGAGTTGAATTAGCTATTGTTATTAATTCGTGCTAAAATGCATTATTAAAGTTGCTCAAACTAACTCAAAAGTGTTTAACTAAAAATTAGTTTTAGGATTCGTAACTGAAGTAATGCATCCTATTTTGAGTGAATATAAAATAATTTGTTCAAAATACTTGGTTACTTATAAGGACTTTAATCGCAATAAAAATAAGCAGCTGTTTTTGGTCACCGTCCATCTCTAAAATGCATCCAATAATGCAGCAGGTATACATACAGTATACGAAATTTCCAACCCTAGCCAATATACTGTCTGTTTATTTATTATAGTGTAAAGTAATTAGCTCCGAACATCCCTTATAACTTACTTATATATAGGGTTTATTTTTTACCCTCAATTTCTGTTTACCTTTTACCTGTGTTGCAATTACCACTAGTAAATAAATATGATTTTTGTAGCCTATATTCACTCATTCATTTTTGGAATAAAATATTGGGGTATAATGATGTATATATAAAAATAAACAAATATAAAAGTATGTCAAATGCTCCTCATTTATAACATATAACTATTTCAGATCTCAGTACAGAAGTTTTTTTAAAAGTCACTCTAAAAACATCATCATCCCACAATGGTAATAGGAAATAAGGGGACCTTAAGTTTTTCCCGCTCACCTTATACGTAACCTCATTGAAACCTCTGATTCAATCCATTTATTCATATACAATATGTTATAAATACTTCTATTATATATTATATAACACTGAATAATTAAGTATAATAAGTATTATATGATAACACGGAACAGTATTTCATATTGTCATACTATTTCTATTGTGCAATTTAAATAGAAAAATCGATAATTTAATTATAATATACTATATTATTATAAGCTGCATTATAAAGGTTGCTGTCAATGAGAACTATTATCTATCTATCTTTTTTATAGCTTTTTTGTTAATTCAGCACATTAGTTAAGTACACGGTAAAATAAACATCAAAGAACCTATTTATATCTCGCTCAATTTTCCTGTAAAAAAATATGTCATTTTAATCAGCTTATGTCCGTTCTATTGTTCTATAGATTTCTCGCTAATTATCACATCAGGGGAATCTCATGCGCTTGCTTTTGTAGTTACAAAAGCCTTAGAGTCAATCTTTCAAGTTAGCAATTTAGAGAGAGAGAGAGAGAGAGAGAGAGAGAGAAATGTGATTACATACTATATACATCCAAAGCCTTTATCTTTATAGTGTTGCATTGAGCTTTAATTTTATATGAGGTTATATGTAATGCAAAAGGATTATAAACTTTTAGATATAATAATATATAACATTCTGCAGTGCATAGTTAATGCATTTTGCACTTTGTTGTAAATTTAGAAAATGTTTCTTGTTATTATAGTTATTATAACACACATAGAGGCAAAACAAACTCCATACTTTCTAACTTTGTCACATTTAGTTTTTATATACACTGCATGGTATTATTTTTGACATTATAGAAGGTGGAGTGTTATTTTATTTGGATGATTTTAGGTTTCAAATTTAAATATTGTGTAAATTCTTATTGAATTCAGAAATAATATTAAATTATAATTTTAGGCATTGTGAGGATATGGTGTAGTTTATTTTAATTATTCATAGATAATATTTAGTTAAAATGTACATATATGAAAATAATATGTATAAATAAATAGAAATAGAAATATTTTAATTTTTTTTTACATAATTCATAGTGAAATTTGAATTAAGTGATATAAGCCCTATATACTGTATATACCGAGCTGGTATGGCCGAGTGGTGAAGGCAGCTGACTCGCAACTCTGTACTCCTCACCGAGTATAGGTTCGAGCCACTGCTAGGTGCGTACGTGAAGTGTGAGAGCACAACACGTTGCACGATGCATGTTTACATGCATTCCATGACGACGCACAGTATTCGGGAGGTGCATGATTGATGTGATTGCACCGACCAGCCTGCCTAGATGTTTCCACGGTTTCTCTAGGCTGTTATGGCGAATGCCGGGCTGTGTACTTAGACCGTGGCCAGCCCGTGTGTGCTTTTCCATTAATTGGAAAGTCCTTACCTGTCGATAAGACAATGTCTTGACTGGGACTGGGATTGGTGTATAGCACGATAACACAATATGGCAAGCAAAAAAAAAAAAAAAAAAAAAAAAAAAAAAAAAAAATCAAAAATTTAAAAAAATATATATTTGTATTCTTTGTTACACCATTGATTTTCTTAAAAAGCGATTTTGATATTGTTCTGATATTGCTTGCGAGCATCTAAATCAACTCCGGTACAGAAAAAAACAAAAAAAACAACAACTTTAAATTGAAGTTTAAAAGGAAAAGAAAACGCAGAAACCTTTAATGCACGACCAAACACTAAAAAAAAACGGAAATGAAGAATTAAAATTTGCAAATGACGCATAGAATGACACGTTGCCCACTATATATGCCTTATATTAACTAATAAAGTTACATATTGCTTATGTATACCAAAAATATATCCAACTTTCTATATAGATTTCATCCCTATATACTGTACGTACTGTATAAAGGTTTATTAATTGAAAATTTAATCAACGATTTTTTTTTTAATTCTAATATATATACATGCAGTCATATAAGAGTTCTAGGAAAGCTATTGATTATAAAAAATTGACATATTATAGAGATATACAAAATTAATATCTTTATGGAGATATATGTACCTATATAGTTGTTATTTTTTCCCTTGTATATATTAAAAGCAAGTTTTTGCAAAAAGAGCAACAAGAAATTTTTCACATCATATTGAATTTTTAATATTTAGCTTTTCCAATTTATATATTAAATTTTCATATCATATTATTGCTTTTTATTTAATAAATAAAATATTAAAAGAAGAATTTAATTAATTTTTCAATATTCTGATATTGAAGGAAATTATTTATTCTTGATATTTTATTAAAATTTTCAATATAATGTAAATAATAGATATAAAAAAATACAAAAAATATGCTAGAAAATTAATTATATTTTATAAGGGGAAAAAAAGTTCTAAAGTTCTTAAAACAAAAACTATTAATTATTGTCTCATCAACTCATCATCACTTCCAAAATTTAATAAAATATTCTAATAAAAAATTGAAAAAAAAAAAAAAAAAAAAAAAAAAAAAAAAAAAAAGGAAGGAAGGAAGGAAGCAGGGGGACAATTTTTATTTTATTGTTTATTGTCATCAAAATTAGATATTCTATTCTAGATTCAGTCCTCATTTATATGCGGAGCAATATTTTCAATATGTGCAGTAAATGTGATTGGCGTGATTGCAAATAAGTAAAATAAGCGTTAAACAGCTTGTAAATAGTGTAAATATTGCATAATATGCTTTTTTTTTTTTTTTTTTTTTTTTTTTTTTTAAGTTTTGTCACAAAATGGTAGAATTACTTTTTGACGTATTGTTGAAAATATTAAAAAGAAAACAACATGAATTATTAGACTATACTTTTAAAATGAACGTTTTTTTTAATTGTTATAATTAACGTATTTGTGATAATGGGGTTTCAAATTTATTTTGAAAAAGTTTAATTTAATTTTAAATTTTTCGTTAATTGCAAGTGTTTCATCAATAAAACAAATTATTGAAATTTACTTTTGGGAACTTTTATATATAGTGTATTTAATATTTTAATTAAAGCGGTCCCGTTAATTAAGCTAATCATTTCAGTTCTTTAAACTATAAAAGTTTTGAAGCTAATAGTTGTTATTTTCTTTTAATGCATAATTTCAAACATGCTCTTAAAAATTAACATCTAAACAATGTATATAGTATTTAAAATAAAAATTTTACAGTCACTTTTAATTAAATTACGATCATGTTTATGCATTACACTTAAAATCTTAAAATAAATTAAAAATCATAAAATAAAAATTTACAGACTACCCTTATAATATTAGTTTGTTTTTTTAATCTTTTTTTAACAATTGCGCCTTGATAAAATGAAACTCACCCACTGTATTTTTGAATTATATAAGTATTATAAATAAAATTAATAATAATAATATAAATTTTATGATATCGGGCAGCAGCACATGCTTCTAATTTATTTTTGAAATATATATAAGTATATAAAACTCAACCCTATAACTAACAAGGGTCATATAATTTTTTATTAGGTTGCTAAATAGACAATTATTAGAAGTAATTCGATGTCTCGTGTGTTTGCCTGAGCTGTGCTGTAATTACCATTTTTTTGATATCAAAAAGTTTGCCGCAAGGGGTAGCAGATGGTGAGCGTTAGTTTTGTATTTATTTATATTGTAAAAAAATTATATACTTTTGTCCACGCAGGTATATATTGTATAACTTAAAAAAAAAAAAAAAAAAAAAAAAAAAAAAAAAAAAAAAAAAGACGGCAGCAGTGATCTTTGTGTATATGTGTGTGTGTTTTTTTCCCCCAAAGTCAACATGTTTCTTTTATTTACATTTTTTCGTCAGTTATAATTAATATGAAATATATAGAAACTGTCCATTAGGTGTCTTTAATGTCTATAATTAAATTATATGTTTGCTTGTTTGTTACAGTTCAGTTGTTTGTTTATTTATTAATGAATTTATTTAGTTGTTCGTTCGTTCGTTCGTTCGTTCGTTCGTTCGTTCGTTCGTTCGTTCGTTCGTTCGTTCGTTCGTTCGTTCGTTCGTTCGTTCGTTCGTTCGTTCGTTCGTTCGTTCGTTCGTTCGTTCGTTCGTTCGTTCGTTCGTTCGTTCGTTCGTTCGTTCGTTCGTTCGTTCGTTCGTTCGTTCGTTCGTTCGTTCGTTCGTTCGTTCGTTCGTTCGTTCGTTCGTTCGTTCGTTCGTTCGTTCGTTCGTTCGTTCGTTCGTTCGTTCGTTCGTTCGTTCGTTCGTTCGTTCGTTCGTTCGTTCGTTCGTTCGTTCGTTCGTTCGTTCGTTCGTTCGTTCGTTCGTTCGTTCGTTCGTTCGTTCGTTCGTTCGTTCGTTCGTTCGTTCGTTCGTTCGTTCGTTCGTTCGTTCGTTCGTTCGTTCGTTCGTTCGTTCGTTCGTTCGTTCGTTCGTTCGTTCGTTCGTTCGTTCGTTCGTTCGTTCGTTCGTTCGTTCGTTCGTTCGTTCGTTCGTTCGTTCGTTCGTTCGTTCGTTCGTTCGTTCGTTCGTTCGTTCGTTCGTTCGTTCGTTCGTTCGTTCGTTCGTTCGTTCGTTCGTTCGTTCGTTCGTTCGTTCGTTCGTTCGTTCGTTCGTTCGTTCGTTCGTTCGTTCGTTCGTTCGTTCGTTCGTTCGTTCGTTCGTTCGTTCGTTCGTTCGTTCGTTCGTTCGTTCGTTCGTTCGTTCGTTCGTTCGTTCGTTCGTTCGTTCGTTCGTTCGTTCGTTCGTTCGTTCGTTCGTTCGTTCGTTCGTTCGTTCGTTCGTTCATTCATTCATTCATATCATTATACTAACTTATTAGAGAAGAATATCCTCTTCTTATGAATTATTATAGAACAATAGAAGCCAAATAGAAGCCAAATTTTTGAAACCCAAGTCTTCTCATAAAACAAAAAGCTTGTTTTAAAATTGATTTATGTGACAGTTTTAAATTAAGTATACTATACTACAAGAAATTTTATGTGCCAAAAAATTTAATCCTATTTTTTTTTTTTTTTTTTTTTTTTTTTTTTGTTTGTTTGCAAGCTACTTTTTTGCAAGTTTGCTTTGAGCATTATTTTTTTCCACCCGCCGTATATCCTATATAAAGCATCTGATGATTTATTTAACATATACACCATGACGCCGCGCTTTGCTTGTGACTTGAAATTGAATCCTCTAACAACGATTTGTCAACTTGTAAAACTCAACAGTAAAAAATTTATATATACTTTGATCTAGAACAAAAAAATTTAACGGCTTGAAAAAAAAAAAAAAAAAAAAAAAATTATACGATGTGTTGAAATTTAAAATTCATGGACTTATTTTCATCAAACATAGCAACATAAAAGTCAAGTCGTGTTATAGAAATAGAACTTACTGCTAACTCAATCACAACACACAATTTTATACTCTCTTTTTTTTATGGTTTTACAAAAAAAATTAATTTCCATATGTCTAGTAGCGTCACACTATATGTTGTGAAATTGTATGTTTTATATCTATAGAGCTCTATTTGAATATTATGTTATTGATTCATGCTATATTTACGGACAAAAGTTAACTCTTGTAGCGTAGCCAAAGTTGCATTTGAACCTTCTTTTTTTTTTTTAGTCCTAAAAATAAGAGCAAAAATTTAAACATTCAAATTAAAAGGGAAGAGATGAAGTCCTCTACTATATAGCTAAAGGGCAAATAAAAAATTGACAACTTATACTCAAGAAAAGACTTTTTTTACATAAAAAAAAAAAAAAAAAAAAAAATCGTAACTCTCTATTATTAATTTTCCTTATTGTGACTAGAGTTAACAATGGCATTTCAACATTATATCCTTCAGCATTGCGGGATCAAAATTTCATACAGTTGTTTTTTTTTCCTTCATTTTGAGAAACATGTTACACAGAGGCCCGAAATAATACTAAAATGAAGAACAGACACACTTTTACGTGTTTTAAATTTATATTTATTGTTTTTTAAATAACACCTACAACCTCCAATGAAATTTTACAAAATCAAGTTAAATTAGATCGGGGGGGGGGGGGGGGTAAAAAAACTGCCCTGTTATGATTCTTATTTGCTGTATAGAATTTTTTGAAAAACACTTTTTGCATGTGATTACTGATTATAGATGGATTAATTTATCATTTAAACATTATACTTAGAAATAACTAACGGAAAGTCCAGACAATCAAAATCACAGATTCCAACTTTAAATATAACTCATCATTAATTAACGTAAATTCTCTGTAATAAACTTGAATAAAAAAAAATTCCATCAGCTAGTTACAAAAAAAAAAAAAAAAAAAAAAAAAAATCCAATTTAATTGACTTATTACACTTTGAAATTTGAATATAGTAAATTACTTACAAAAATAATAATAATTTACTCATTTATTTTTTTAAATAAAGACACATAGGACATAATAATTAAGAGACTATTATAAATTATTCTCTCTCCTCTTATTTCTTTTTTGACTGCGCATACACAAATTACAGAGCTCTCTGATTACATTTTAGAGAGCGAGTTAGAGAGAGAGAGAGAGAGAGAGAGAGAGAGAGAGAGAGAGAGGGTAAAAAGCAGTGATGGATGCGCGACAAATGATCATTGTGCTTACGTCAGATTTTAACCATGTGCCACACGCTTCTGTGCTCTCTCTCTCTCTCTCTCTCTCTCTCTCTCTCTCTCTCATTCACATGTGCAACAGCCGGCAAATGTGACATTCAAACTAGAAACATCTCCAGAAAAAAAAAGGTGGCATATCATTATTATGCATTATGTAATATATAAAAGCCTCACAGGGGAGCTAAAAGGATGTTTTAAAAATATTTTTAAGGGAAGTGTATGAATTAACCGCATCCTGGTTTTATATAAGATTTGTTTTTAAAATGTTGTAAGTAAAATAAGAAATGAGGGGTGAAATGCATATTATATAAGGAATGGAATTTTAAATGATTATTTGTCTGCGGCTAGTGAAATTTACAAATAATGAAGTGTATATGGCAGAGAAAAATAATTTAAATAAAAATTATATAATTTCTTTTCTGGTTTCGATTTGATAATTTAAAAAGAAAAAATAAAGAGTAAAAAAGAAATATATTATATTTCGCACTAATATTTCAACTTATGTTTTAAACTATAAGATTTTGCTATATATGTATATAGTTTACCTAATTAGGTATCAATGTTTCAGTAAATATTTATTTTTAAGTAAACTATGAATTTTTTTGAGATAATCAAAACATGATAGAGAGAGAGAGAGAGAGATTATAGAATAGAATCCAACGTAAAAAATTATTTTAAGTTATTTTAGTGTAATTTTGTACAGTAAAAATAATATTATATGAAATTTTTAGTCTTACTCAACATTCAACATTAAGCTGCGGTGTATATAATTTTCTGCCATATTTACTCACTTATATTTTACAAAATTAGCACTATATAAATCTAACATTACAATAAAATAAATTACAAATGTTAACGTTTTATAACTTTATATAAACTGTACAATATTATACTAGAAAATCACATCAAGCAAAAACAAAATTATGCTTTTCAACATACCTTATGACGTTGTACCTTCTTTTAACATTAAAAATCTCTATATATATAGAAATATAATTTAAAGTAAATATACAATTATTGTATATATAATACGTAAATAATCAAAGTTTATAATGATATAGTATTATGTAATATAATTGCAATAATATATACCCAAACCACATTAATACTAACAAATAAAATATATTCAAAAGTGTAATTAAAATGAAATTGAACAATTATAATTACTCACTATATATATTTACTATTCTACTACGATTATTACAAACAAGAAGTGCATATTGATTCATTCTATTCCCTTGTCTCTCTCACCCTTCTCTTTACCTTTCTCTCTCTCTCTCTCTCTCTCTCTCTCTCTCTCTCTCTCTCTCTCTCTCTCTCTCTCTCTCTCTCTCTCTCTCTGATGTTCTATTATATAACAAGCTATAGACAAAGATCAAAGAATTTTTAAAATTCACATAATGCACAAGTAGTGCACTTCTATAAAATTCATTCTAGCATTCAATACTTGATATTTCTCTCTCTCTCTCTCTCTCTCTCTCTCTCTCTCTCTCTCTCTCTCTCTCTCTCTCTCTCTCTCTCTCTCTCTCTCTCTCTCTCTCTCTCTCTCTCTCTCTCTCTCTCTCTCTCTCTCTCTCTCTCTCTCTCTCTCTCTCTCTCTCTCTATATATATATATATATAATGTTTTTCAATTACAAAGTAAATTTACTTTTTACGTTTATTAAGACCACCCTAGTAGAGTTAAAAAGAAGTTTATTATATTCATTCTTTTCATTAATATACTCATTTTCTTTTTATACATTTATTGATTAAAAACATATAAGTACACTTTCAATGATTAAAATTTGTATCATTTACTCTTGAAAGAAAAAGTGATACAAAAGATATAAATAAGTCTTCTATTATATAAATAAAGATTTTAGATGGATGATGTATAATGATAAAAAATTTAAAGGCGTAGAACACCTTGAACACAAAACATGTCTTATATCCTAATATACCTAAATATCAATGTTGATATGGACGGAGTCATTGATTTATTGTTTATTTTCCATTTACTAAATGGCATTTGCGGGCTTACCTCATCACAGCTCGTCTGTTTCCGCGCGCGTGGACTAGTGAGCTGTGACGTCACAAACTGCAGTTGCTATTTTGTGGAATGAAAAATAAATTATAAATCAATGACTCCAAACAAATCAACGTTGATGTTCAGGCGTGTTGCAAGTTTTTTGTTCAAATTGTTCTACGCCTTTAAAGGACAGTATAAACATATATTTTATAAACTTGTTATAATATAGGTTTAAATATATCATTAGCATATTAGTATATTTAGAACAGTGATTTAGACGCTATAAATATAAAGTTATATAGATTTTATTTTAAAATCTTTATATTTTTTTTTCTGTGCGTGTTCTATAATTTTTTTTTTTTTTTTTTTTTTTTTTTTTTTTTTTTTTTGCTTGTTTACAGTATATACACATACACGATTTTCAAACCATAATTGATAAAATTATATTTCCACACATATATAGACTTATACATATATATAACAAAGGAATTTCCATAATTCTTCAAAAATTACAGAGGAATTGTATATAATATGGATTACAGAAATGAACAAATGTAAGATTTTAAACTTTTTGTCTATAAATTAAATAGAATAAAATAATAAGTATATCAATAAATAAGTTACTCAAATGTATAAAATGCATTATATTGAAAAAATATGTTATAATATAATATACTCAAAGTGAATGGCTACATTAAATTACTGGTTCAAACGTTTAAAAATTGCGCTACATATTCATTTTATACCTCAATAATCACATAAATAATTAAAAGTACTTATGTATTAATTAAAGTATGTAATATATTGAATTTAAACTTATATTGAATGAAATTTGTAGGAATATTTTCTTCTTTATACTTTTGTAGGCAATTATATAGTGAATTCATAAAGACCAGTTAAAATGAGAGAGAGAGAGAAAGAGAGAGAGAGAGAGAGAAAGAGAGAATATTTTACATGCCAATTAAACATCACTCAACTTACAAACATTTTCAAGGACCGAGAGAGAAAAAAAATGAAAAAGGAAGGAGAAAAAAAAACTTGTCGAGTTTTACTAATATTTACATCAAAGTGAAAAGTCTAAACGTATACTTAACTCAAATTATAATTTATAAGACTCGACTACCGATAGAGAGAGAGAGAGAGAGAGAGAGAGAGAGAGAGAGAGAGAGAGAGAGAGAGAGAGAGAGAGAGAGAGAGAGAGAGCAGGTTAAAAAGTTAAGATATTTTTAAATAATGAGAGAAAAATAAATAAACACTGCAAAAGATGAAAAGAAAAATATTTATATTATAAAATAAAAATAACAATCTTATTTATTTTATACACAGCAAGTTCAATTTTTAATTAATTTCTTTGAAAAATGCGTGAAATTTGGTATTCATTATTATAGAAAACTATATATTATTATGAAATAAAGAAAGATATTTCTCTTCTCTGCTCTCACAGTGATAAAAATAAACTTGAAATAATCATGCTATAGTTTATTTTGTGCTGAATTATTTTTTGTTTATATAAAAATAATATAATACAGCATAAAACTGTGTTAACCGCAGCAGCATAAATATTAGGTTTTATTTACCTTAAATATTTATGCTGTTCTATTTAACTAAATTTATGCTATATAATGACATAAATACAGCATAAATTATATAATTTCTTCTCAAGTGGCACATGCATGCATAAACATTGCTAAATTCTTTTATATAATTGAAATCACATTTTTTGATATGATAATACACACAGATATTATTATGTACGAATATAAATATATATTTCAAGTTAAGTGAATAACACGTTTATTATGTATAATATAATTATTAATTACATGCTTGTTTACTCAAATTCTAATTAATTGTATTGTTTTATATAATCTAATAATATAGAAAATTTGATTTGTTTGGTGGCCTATCAATTATATATGTTTAAAAATTTAAATGTCTAAAATATGTCCGCAAACAAAACGAAAAATAACACAAATTTAAACAAAAGTTGTATAACAACTTAAAGCCCTTATCAACTTACTTTTTTATCATTTGGAATACTAGACTGATATCTTAATATCCATGAATTAGACACCAACACGTTGATTTTGTATTTATTTTCGTTTATTTTCCTTTTTGCGGTTATATCACGTATCTGACGTCACAATGTACCACCGCCAATCACAGTCACCGCTCTGGTCACGTGATAAATTTAAGCTCCTCACTAAAGTTCTTTACCCCTATCATGGTCCCATCGATACATTGTGACGTCAGATACGTGATATAACCGCAAAAAGGAAATTAAACGAAAATAAATACAAAATCAACGTGTTGGTGTCTAATTCATGGATAACAAGGTATGGTAATTATCAGTCTAGTATTCTAAATGATTAAAAAAAAAGTAAGTTGACAAGGGCTTTAATAATGCATTTCTTCTATTACATTTTGGAAATTTTTATTTGTGTGAATGTACATTATATAATTAACTGTATATACTGTAAAACAGTTGGGTTAAATTGAGAGGTTTGTAACCTGATTTCACCCAATAAAAACCGTTTATAATTATTATAATAAAATATCACATTTTGATTTACGAAAAGTGATTGTCGGCTGAGTAAAAAGTTTATTGCATTTTTTTTTCATCCGAGTTACAACAATCAAGTCAGTTGTGTAGGCGATGACAACTTGTCATTCTATTGATTAGAAGAGAGTTGAGTTTGAATCTCTTCAACCGTAACAAAAAAAAAATAATAATAATAAAAAAAAAAAAAGTCGATTGATGTCACAAGTATACAAAATGTCACTGCAGAAGAGAGAACAATTCTAGAGTATTTTCTTATAAGAATTGCGTCATCTTTAAAAAAAAAAGTAACAATAATAAAAATAAAGTAAGTTTTTTTTTTGTGCAATATAGCGTATAAAAATTTATTTCTTTACAATTTACTTTACTTTACTTTTATATATTATATAATATATATATATATATATATATAGATAAAAATAATGTTGAAATTTTATCAATGGCTCTCTATGTGCACTGAAAGAATAAATTACGTAATTTATGCTGGTTTTATGTCATTATAGCATAAATAATGCTAAATTAGAATAACATAAATTATTATGCTGTACAACATAATATTTATGCTATGTAACATATAAATTATGCAGTATTACCAAGATTATGCTGTATCCAACAAATTTTGCTGCAAATGATCTATATAGCATAATTATTACCATAGTATAAATATGTAATACATATATTTATACTATGTTATTACGTACAGTTATTTTTGTCCGTGTGTTATATGCTCTGTCTGTCACCGTCTCTATACATTATATAATATATAACAATAACAATTCATAATTTTATTTTAAAATGTTTTAAAGAATTGTTGTTTTGTGTTCTATAATTGGGATAAAGGTTTTTGGGTTTAGGAATTTAAGTTAAAATGTATGAAAAATAAAAAATAAAAATGCAGGTTATAAAAAGTGCAAATTTTCGCCTAAAAATTTTTTTCCCTCTCTCAATCTCTAAAATATCTGTAGAAATAGTAAAAAAAAGTATAATATCTATAAAATTAAATTTAATACTGCATCTGCATCAATTATATATTAAAATTAAATTAAATTTTAACATAATAATAGTAACAACTATTAAACTCTTGTATATATTATTATTATATTATGTTACAGAGCATTAATTAGAATATCTGCATTATAGTATTATATACATTATAACGAATGTCAGAAGCATACAATGACAATGTATATATATATATATATATATATAATATGACAAACAGCAAAATGTGCTTAGCCAGCTTGGAGACATAATTCAATCACTAATGACAAACAATAGCCATAATTCATCATTTCGTTAATTATATTCTCATTTGGTTTAACATCAAATTTACAATATATATATATATATATATATATATATATATATATATATATATATATATATATATATATATATATATATATATATATATATATATATATATACTCTGGCCAAAACAAGGTCGTTCCAGCCAAAAGCTGTATCCGCAGTGCTAAACCAATCAGAGAGCGTGCTATAAACCTACTAGCCAATCACAGTTGACTTTACATAGTTAATTACATTGTATCCACTGGAACTAGTATTGGGAGAAGTGTATTTAATATATTTATGTGAAGAAACATTGTTTCTTAATTATTGAGGTGTGCGTGATAGTTAATTGACAACTTATACACGGAAAGAAAAAATTAGGTTGTATAATATTATGGTCTTTATGTCATTATAGCATAAATTATGCTAAATTAGAGCAACATTATATAATTACGCTGTCCAACATAATATTAAGACTAAATAATATAACACATTTTTATTATGCAGTACAGTATAAATTATGTCGTATATGGAATAACTTGTACTGGAAAATGATTTTGCCTATAATTATTACGTATTTATTTTTGTCCATGTATACAAAGTATATAGATTTACTATATAATATGGGATTTATGTAATCTGCACTATAGATAATGTGAAGATTATATGGAGTGAGGATTTGCTATGTTAAGAAGCTATATCAAACTATTTAGCAAGCTATAGTTTGCTTGTTCCTTGTAAGTATTATAGTATAATATACTAAATATAAGTATAACAGGAACCATAAATGTTTAAAGCCATAGACCACATAAAACAACATGTGAATGAATAAACACGAAATGGGATCTTCAAAATTGATGACAATTTTTACCAGAATGTTAATGTAGCCCCACGAGAGAGCGTGAAAAAACTGTAAAGTATTTGCGTGAAAATTCATGTTTATGACGTCAGAACCATGCAAAAATTAGTATAAAAATGTTGTGCGGGTTGCATAAATTGAATTTTCTGATCACTGCTACGGGGCTACTGTTGGGTTTTGAGACAAACTAATACTATTTATGTAACACCCACTAAGTGTTTTGTGATATAAATGCTTATGTTTTTCTCTGGTCTATTCCTTTAATAGTTCTTTAAATAATAACGTTTATTGGACGATAAACTTCATAAAAAAAATGCACATATGAATAAATTAATTTTCAGTTATTATAGATAACTCATTTTTTTGTTCGACAAAATAAGAATAGAATGACACTATAAGAAGAGAAAGAAGATTTTATTTTATTGAAACATATTGTTGTTAGTGGATCGATTGTTATGTTATTGATGACTTTTTATTCATTGTTAACAAGATAACAAAAGACTTATACTTTATATATAAGGACTGTCACGCGATCTTATAAAACTTGTAGTATTTCAATTCAAAAATAATTGAACTTTAATAAGTAAAATGTGACCTTGCAAAAAAAAAAAAAATGTGTGCCCAATTATGAAAGTTCAATTTAAAAATATTTGAAATGTTTTGCATTTTCTATTCTATAAGTATCAGTATGAATTATAATTAAATTCTTCATACATATCAAATTGGGTCATGCTTCAATAGTATTTTGTAAATAGATTTTTTTTAAATTAAAACCTGAAATCAAATCGATTTTACTTTGTGGTATTTCAACTAATGACCCGCGCAGCGTTTATGGGTCAAGCTCTATATAGGAGTCATCATTTTTGACTAATAAAGGAACAACTGTTTTGAGGCCGGCTATAAGCAATTTTGGTCACATCCGCTTCCGTTTCTTCTTACTACGCATGCGCAATACATCGAAACAGAAGCGGAAGTGAGCGAAATCGCTTATAGTCGGCCTCAAAACAGTCGTTCCTTTACTAGTCAATAGGTCACGTATTAAAGACTTCATGCAGATTTATATTTGGTTCTTAGGGGTCAGTTTGAACTATAGACAGAAAGTGGCTACTCCAGGGTGAGTTTGCGGGGGCTGATGATTAGAGAATAGAGCCCCTTATTAACGGAGCAGTGACCTTAGACTGCCCGATTAGATTGGAACGCAAACAGATTTGGGCTAGTATTTTTCCCCTTATCGCGAGTTAGCTTAATTTAATTTTTTTCTGTTTTGACTCTTGAGGACTTGTTTGTTCTGTTCCTGAATAAATAAATTATTGGAATTTGCTGCTTCTCAATTGTGCTAAGCTCCCACACTAGTTGGCTACAGGCGTGAAAACTTGCCAGACACATGACCAATTTACGTCCAATTTACGGCTAATTTTTGTTGGTACCGTGACGCAAGGAAAAAAAAAAGTGTCAGCTGACATATGTTGACCTTCTCTCACAGACCAATCTGACATTGACTTCACACAACGCAAAGTTCATGTCCCAAAGTATAACCCAAAACTATCACAGTATATATTCCAAAGCGTTGATTCAAATGCCAGTTCAAATATTACTCCAAATAGTATTTACATGGACATTTCATATTTTGGGCACCGGAAAGGCTATAATACACACATTTTTTTTTCACTAAAATAAGATGAATTTTTCAACATAATAATAATTAAATGGTATTTGCCACGCCAAAAACTTTAGGTTTAGCCACCATAGATGAAATAATTTGATAAATATCCAAAATTGCTGCTCAATAAATATATATATTTAAAAAAAAAAGCACCAAAAATTGCAAAAAAAAAAAAAAGTTTTCCAAATTTTGCATGCGGTAATTACCCATTATTATTTGCACAGACAACATAATTTAAGGAATTATTCAGTTACATAGATGTTACTCTTTTTTACGTGTGGAGTCTCCTTAATCCATAAATTAGAAATTTAAGAGGGGGGAGGGGGAGTTTTTTTTTTTTTTTTTTTTTTTTTTTTTTTTACTATTATTATTATTACTATGATCTCTCACTTATATAAATACCATAACTTTCATTTTGCAAACAGTGTAAAATTATTATTATGAAACATATTTCATTTCAAATTCCCATACTGCTTCATAAAAATCAAATCAATCACCTATATAAAAAAACATGTACGTATAATATAAAGAAATTATGAATGAGAATCATAAATTTATAATATATAACATTTTCATTATCTAACTAATTCTTTATTTACATATATATACCCATAAAAAATATATAAATATGTAAATAATAAAATAAACATAGACAATTTCATTCATATAATAATAATATTATAAATCTTTGAAATTATTATTCATCAATAATTCTCTCTCTATATAAATATATTTATATGTATAATACTATAATAAAATTATTCATGACATTTTGGTTTCCGTTTGGAAAATATATATCTGATTATCTCTGCTATATAATCCTTTTCAATCAATCATTAATTTTGACACATTTGGTAAAAGTGTTATTGTGTGGTTTTATTGACTGAGTTTCATCATATTTGCATATTCAATCATTTCTATATACGTTATTATAGCAAAAATAAAAATGTATATATTTTTTATTCATTATCATATATACATGTTGCAAAATAGTAATTTTTTATTATTTAAATAATTTATTACAGGTAATTTGATTAATCGTATATTTGTTTATTTTATTATTTGATTTACAAATAAATTTGGTCATGAGGTCACTAGTAATATAAATGATTATGATTATAATCATATGAATGTTTTTTTATTTTTGTTATATGCCATGATAATAATAATAATAATTAACGGCTTTTATTGGGCAAAATCAGGCATAACAACCTCTCAATTTAACCCAACTGTTTTACAGTACAGTCAGTTACAATAGATATTATAGTAATGTTTGTAATCATATGAATGTTTTTTTATTTTTGCCATGATATTATAGTGAAATGTGGGAAAGGGTGTATCCACATGATGTTATATTGAATGCACTTCAACGCCATACTGGATCAATGAACAGCATTGCTCAGCATATATATAGGACAAACTTCGTTTACGGCTGTAGTGAAATTAGTTAATTTTTTTTTCTTATTATTTTTCTCACATGAGAAGAAAATACATGATGATATAGTATAATATTCATATACTAATTCAAATTTTTATCAACTCATGATAGTACGCGGAATAATTAATAAAACATTTTTATAACATAGCTTAATAAATAGAATTTTACTTTTAATACATTTTGAGAAATTTTTTAAACAGTTTACCGCCCAAAACACGCAATTTTTAAATCAATAAAAAATATATAAAACTTATTTCTCTAAAAAAAAAAAAAAAAATCTACCCTATGTTACTCTCATATTAAAAATAAAATGCAAATTAAGTTATTTAGATAAATAAATATGCACTTTATACAATTTACAATATTATATAAATTTCCATCACCCCTCTTTTTTTTTATAGAGGTAATTATAGGTATTATATATTTTTTGTTATACCTCTTAGATATACATACACAAATTTAATAGTATATCACAGGACTAATACACGGTGACATGCAATTTATTGGTCGTGAATAAGCATTAGAGTAAAGATATACCTCTCTAAGCTTATAGGCAAAACTCTCTCTCTCTCTCTCTCTCTGTAGCTTTTTGTTGTTGTTTTATACTAAAATACATCAAGTTATACTACACACCTCTCCTTCCTAATTGTTCTCTGATTCATAGGTTCCATTACCTCGGCAAATTGCCCTGTCTACCTTACGACTTTTAGTTGTAAAATACAAAATTCTCACTCTACTCTTCTCTCTCTCTTTAAAACAATAAACAATCCAGTTTGTGCTGCCACATAGTGGTATATTATAAAAGTTTAATGTTTTTTTTTTCACTCAAAACATGCTGGTTGACTGGTATGGTGTGTGAGTTAAATATGTTAATTAGTGTAATTATTATAATTAATTGGTGCATTGTAATATATGTTTTTATGTATAGTTGTGCATGTCATCTCTCTCTCTCTCTCTCTCTCTCTCTCTCTACTCTCTACTCTCTGAAGTAAAATTAATGTTATATAGTGAAATATTTAATTAATATATTATGTGTTTGCGTTTCAATATATTATTTTATATACATATGCAACATTAAATTTAACTAAATGAGCTTTTCAGGCTGTTTATATTTTTGTTTTATTTCTTTTGAAAATCCATTTTCTTTGAGTTACCAAGCTTGAATATTCTATTGAAAACCCATGCCACTATATTATATTATTATATATATTTTATATATATATATATATATATATATATATATATATATATATATATATATATATATATATATATATATATATATATATATATATATATATATTCAAGAACATTTGTTTGGAAAACGTTTTTTTTTTTTTTTTTTTTTTTTTTTGTCACTGTGAGGATATTTTAATAAAAGTTGAAGCATAATAAATTTATACATACACAGCACATTATTCACTAAAAATATTATATTAGCGCTTTTATTATTATTTTGCATTCATACATATTTTGCTCTATACCTGATGTAACTGATATGTTATTACAAAATGCACTTAACCTATATTATAGACTATCTGATAAATATAATATAATTTGTCTCACCGTTTGGCTTATTTAATCATCGTCATCATATTAGTATATTATAAAAATAATTAAATTCTAATCAATTATTATTACAAACGCGGCGCACTTTCTATATGGTATATTCGAAAAACAATTAAAAACTTGCATTATTATTATATTGATTTTTACAAACATCATTGATTAAATTCATTATTTCTCAATATACCAAATACGAAATAATAATAATAATATGAATATATGATATATGTGATGAAACAAAAATAAAAAATTACCGTATGACTATAATATTATATTATATATAATATATAATATTATAGTCATATATATATATATATATATATATATATATATATATATATATATATATATATATATATATATATATATATATATATATATATATAATATGATGACTGAAACTATATAATGAAATATATTGTATTCCTTTATAAATATTTTTGTAATCAATATAATATACCAATTGGTATTATGATCAATAAAGAAACTGAACCTGAATTAATAAGAAATAACATTGTTGACCCAGACAGTTCATAATAAGTATAATAAATCAATAGTTATACAACAAGAGCTGGTCTAGTCATTATCTTATTATTTAAGTGTACTATATAATGTAAGTAAATATAATATTAAAGGAATAGACCAGAGAAAAACATAAGCAGTTATATAACAAAACACGTGATGGGATTTACATAAATAACATTAGTTTGTCTCCAAACCCAACAGTAGCCCCATAGCAGTGATCAGAAAATTCGATTTATGCAACCTGCACAACATTTTCATACTAATTTTTGCATGTTTCTGACGTCATAAACATGAATTTTCACGCAAATTGCATGCTTAACAGTATTTTAACGCTCTCTCGTGGGACTACATTGACATTCTGGTAAAAATTGTCATCAGTTTTGAAGATCCTATTTCGTGTTTATTCATTAAAAAGCACATGTTGTTTTATGTAGTCTATGGCTTTAATGTAATAAAATCAAATAATCGTTTTTATTCCAGAAAGCATAGAATAAAAATAAAATATACATTTTTGGAAGGGTGACATGAGGTTAGAGCCTCATCATACCAACATACGTCTGGCCCACTCTTACACCTAACCCCAACCAATAAATGAATCTAATTAAAAATAATTTTAAATATAGACTTATCTTCAATGACAAATACTAATAATATAAATTTAATAAATATACATATTGTTTCACATTTGAGTGAGTTATATACGTATAAGTACCACATTAAAATTTAAAAAGGCACAACAATAGACTGAATTGCAACAATAAAAGTGCAAGTTATTTTTCTCAGTGCATACATCAATGTTGATTTTAGAGCTAGAATAAAAATAATCTTAATAATAATAACTATAATAAGTTAAGGCGGGAAATCAGGTATACTGCGGGATATGACTAAAAAAAATTGTTAAGAAAGAAAAATCTGAAATTTTGCACAGTGATATATTAGGATATTATGTCTTCAAAAATGTAAAAAAAAAACAAAAAACGAAAGGTCACCATGCTAGATTTTAAATTATGAAGTTTTTGAAGTTTTAGTCCTATAAGAGCCCATGTTAATTTCAAAAATTATTTTCTCTTTATATCTGATAGTCACGGATTCTGAAATTTTTATCACAGTATATAGCTGTTACCTGTTACAATTAACTTTCAAATGGCATCATAAACTTTAAAGTTTTCTTTTAAAATTTTGAGATATAAGCCATCTATATATACAACCCTTAAAATAATATATTAATGTACTACAACTATATAAAACATTAACTTTCAATACAAATCACAAATTTTTATATGTAAATGCAATTGAATTAAAAATATTACATAAAATCAGACCTTTTTTTCCGTTTTTTTTTTTTTTTTATTTATAAAATACTACAACTCTTAAAATACTTTTTAGCAAAAAAAAAAAAAAAAAAAAAAAAAAAAAAAAAAAAAAAAAATTAATTAAAACCATATAAAGGTAATCATCATTCATTTCACACAAAACTATAAAATCAATAATAATAAAGTTAAAAAAATGATTTATTTAAATAGTGATTAAGAGATGTTAATCTGAATAATATAACGTGACATCGCATTATATCGTTCCTATGTATAGACGTGATAAAATTTTCTGTACACATTAAAAAACTGGCGTATCATCGTCCCGCATTTATCAATATTTCTCTCTCCCTGTAGTAAATATAATTTACACTCGCTATATGGGGTCTATAGACAGCATAATTTCGATATTTAAAACCATATTTTCTATCTTCTTTTCGATATATTGGTAATATATACACAAATATTGAATATTTGAATAATAAATATTTTATTTATATATTATAAAAGCCTATATGGGTAAAATGAAAATTATTAAATATTTTTAAAACCATGATGTAACATTTTTTATGTTATATTATATTATTATTTTTTGTATCCAGCTTTTTTTTTTTATGAAGTTGTTGAGAATTTCAAGTATGGAATAAAATATAGTTTTTATATATATACAATTCAATTTATTATTTTTTTAATGTAATGTAAACAATTTAAATCAGTTCAGTGCATGCGGTTCACTTATAATAGTCTAAAAAGTAGCACACGTTGAAGTGCCTATTATATCAATGAAGAGAAATTCATGTACATTTATATACGTAGCAGTTATCAAATTTGTTTTAAAATATATTTTTAAATAATTAAATTTTTAATAACATATAGATATTTTGATATAAAAAATAAATGGAAATTCTGTTTACCCAAAAGATAGAGAGAAAAGGTGAAGTTTCGGCTGAAAAATAAACATAACATATATAGCTGAATGCAGCAACATTTATGCATACATTATGCTATATGATTATATTGTATAGTATTATACAACATAGCAAAACAGTTAAGATGTTCAGTATAATTATTTATGTTATTACAAAATAGCAACATTTGTGCTTAACAATAATATATATAATATATATATATATATATATATATATATATATATATATATATATATATATATATATATATATATATATATATATACACACACACACACTTAACACACCGTACGTATATTTAATAGGAATTATTCAATACACCATTTATTTATATTTATTTTCTGTGTATAAGGAAGTATATAATAGATATACTTACTACGTTTTGAGTGTGTTTATACCCTAACATATAATGCAATAGGATAAAATTAGGGAAGTGCAATTTTTTATTATCATACGTAAAATTAAAAAAAAAAATAAAATAGAAAATTACATTTAATAATAACATTTTAAGAATATAGATTAAGTATAGTTCTGCTCAATTTCCCTGGACCACGGGGTTTCTTATACATATAGCGCGGGTGTTTCAAACAAAAAAATATATATATCTGGTATAGAAGAGAGGGAGGGGTGTTACACCACTTGGACCACTTACTGTGTAATTTAATCACAAAACTGACACCTGCCATATTTATAATAAACAACTGCAATACTATACCATATCAAATTGTGCAGAAATATATATAACATATTATATTTTTACTTTATAACGATTAGTCAAAGAGTCAGCTTGCAAACGTATAAAAATATAATTACTCTGATTTTGTTAAAAGTTGAATTATAGAAATAATTTTAATGGAAAATAAAAATCTGGAATTGCATTATTAAATAATAGCAATAATACATAGATATAGTATTGTTATAAATACATTTAAAATTCTGAGTTTTATTTTTACATATGATGCACTATAACTATATATAGATTTGAACACAAAACTTGATAAACTCTGTAATTTAAATTTTGATTACATTCCATTCTAAAATAATATTTAAATTAAAATGTTTTTTAATCCAAAAAACCTTTGTGCAAAAAAAAAAAAAAAAAAAAAAAAAAACTTTTATTTAGTGATATTATATAATGTTTGACCCCTGCCCTTATTATTATTTTTTAAATATATAGGTTCATAGAACTTTAAGGGAGTAGGGGACCGACATCGGCCATTAGACTCAAACTTTTCTCGTCAAAAAAATATAAAATTTTGCACAATGATACTTCAGCTTGAGAAAATTTCAAATATATAAAAATTTTGGGGGGTCACCGTGCAAATTAATTTTATATGATTTTTTGAAATTTGAGGCCCATAAGACCCAATGTTATATCAATAATTTTTTCTTTTTTTCGGGACGGTCAAAACATCATGAAATTTATATCACGGCTAGATGTGACCGTTAGCTACACAATGACACCAAATTTAGACCCCAAACACTTCTAGTTTTTGAGATATAAGGTCGGTACCCTACTCCCTTAAACAAGAATGATGATATTAAATTGTAGAAAAAATTAAGTGCACATGAAATGTATAGTTTAATGGATGTTACCGGAGAACACAATAACCCAATCTTAGGAGCGTAAAAAAGTGACTAATTTCTTATCTTATAGCTTTTTTTTTATTATTATTATTATTATTTTTTAAAAAAACTCAATGTTTACAGATTTTTTAAGTTTCGAAAAAAAAAAAATAATAATAAACTTATGCGATCCAATGACAAACAATATAGAAGTGTAACTCCATGCGGAAATATATATCAGATATTTTGCATGTACCTTTATTCAACTATTACTAAATAAATAATAATAATAAAGGATGTAAAGTAAAAATAATAACGGAATAACGATGAATGTTTTAACTTATCCTGCAGCAAATTTAAATAATTAAGTAAACATATAATAAAAATTAATTAAATTTAATAATAAAAAATTCATATAAATTTTTATAATGAAAAGACAATAACAAAAATTTCCACTCAATAAAAATTTAATTAAATATTAAAAATAAATAATATTTTATTCAATAATATAATATAATAATTTAAAAAAAAAAACATGTTTACGCATTGTTGTATTTTTTACTCATTTTATTGTATATCATTGAAGCGTATTAAATTTCACTGAACTGATTTTTGTTTATTATTTTATTTGATCAGCTTTCAAAATATAATCCTCTCTCTCTCTCTATACCCATACTATATACACACATAGCTCATACAAAAGTAAATATTTTAATAAAAGAGATTAAAAATGGATTATCAAATATTATATGTGAATGATCTACTATGTACTGAACGTTACGTATAAACCAAATATTATTGTTTTTATTCCTTTTTTTTTTAACCAGATTATATAAAATATTTTTTAACGTATTATTTTTGTAATAGATCATAAAAATAACAAAGATTTTTATGTGTGTGTGTGGTAAAATTGTGGTGAAATTTAATGTGGTGTGCCTAAAATACTGTGTACAAAGAATATGATATTATGGGTTTTGATTAAATTTTTATTTTAATTTCCTCATTTTTTTTTTTTTTTTATTAAATAGATCAATATTTTTATATATACACACGTCACTTTTTAAGCAAATTTCATATTCTTTGATTTTTCCAGTTAACTAGCTACTTTTTCATATGGAAAATTGGGTATGTAAGTAAACTGTACTGCAGGCATGCCAATAATATTTGGACGTAAATTCGCGCGAAAGGGTCTGGATTTGAATTTTTAATGATTTCTTTAGTAGGACATATCGTTCTTTGCACGTCAAAACGAAGCTTCTACACTTTACAAATTTCCAAGGAATGAACGATCTACACTTTATAAAGTCGCGGCTACCTGGAGCTTCTGCTATATAAAACAGGTGTGGATTAGCCAGGTAGCCGAAAATTTGTTATATGTGTAGTGTAGATTGGTCATTATTTGGAAATTTGTGAAGTGTATAGAGAAGCTTCATCTTGATGCGAGAAGATCTAAATCCGTATAAGAACGTTTAAATATAGATTTAACACAAATGGTTGAGATGAGATGAACATGGATTGTTGAACCGTACTGAGATACCTGTGACTTGATGTGCGTCACTAACACCAATTTGGGGGGAGGGGGGGGGGGATGAATTTTGCGAATACTGGTAATCATTTTTTTAAATATTTTTTGTGTTGTGTAAAACATATAAAAAAAAAGTGTTTTAGAATACCTTATTTAATTTTTTTACCGTTGCAGTATATTTCTGTTAAATATAATTTTATAATAAATACGCGTCCCGTGCCCCTTGTTTGAAATATAATGTACTGTACATAGAGAATTTTTTTTCATATTTTTTCTTCTTCAAGAATGCTTTACAAAGAAAAAAGATTATGAATTTATGATTTTTAAAATATCAAAAAAAATATAATGTGATATAATCACATTTTATTTTATGCGTTCTCGTTAAGGCGGGAAATCAGCTATATACTGCGATGGGATGTAACTAAAAATTTGCAAACAAAGAAATACTTAAAATTTTACACAGTGCTACATTACAGTATATCTTCATTCTTCACTAATGTAAATAGTTGAGAGTTCACCATTCTAGATTTTAATTTTTAATCCCATAAAAGACCATTTAATTTCAATTATTATTTTCTCTCATATCTGAAGGATGATCAAAGGCCGGGTTCTAAAAAAATTACTATATAGCTGTTGCTGTTAATAGTTAATACTATTAACTTTTACATGGTATCATAAAGTTTCAAAATTTTCTCTATAGATTTTGAGGTACAAGTCATACAACCCTTCACCCAAATGCTATATATAATACAGTACATGGATATTTTTATATTTATAGAAAACCAAGTAAAGAAATTTACGTATCAGTAAAATTATTGAAAGAATTAATAATAATAATAATCTCCATTCAAATTCACTCGTAATCCAATTAGTGTATATGTTATTTCCACTACCTGAATTCTTATAATAAAAAAATAATATGGTAATGTTACTTTATTATTAACTTTTATATATTACTGGTAAAAAAAAAATGTGTTTTTTATTCAAATAAATATATATTGAAATACAAACTAAATTGAAAATAAATATAAAATAAAAAATATATATTCAAAGTATTTATTATGTTTAACAAAAAAAATGTATTTTTTAAAACATGTTGTTCAATCAATATAGTAATGAATGAATGAATGAGTGTAAATAGCATGATACTTAATAAAATTGTAATAAATATACGCTCTTTTCAATACACACACACACATATATAGGACATATATATATATATATATATATATATATATATATATATATATATATATATATATATATATATATATATATATATATATATATATATATATATATATATATATATATTATATATATTATACAAAATCGTTAAGGTTGCGGATATTAGCACTATTTCAGCTTTGCTTTGTACTTGTATAAATGGCAATACTATTTATCATAATTCATAATTATGATATTTCTTTCAAATTCAATTTTAAAATGCACATTAAATGTTTTATTGTGATCATTATTGAGAATTCCAATGCGAATTATTGAGAATTCAGGTGAAATCTCAGACATTGCAAAGCTTTTATTTTATGTTATTTTTGTCATCATAAGTTATTGTATTGCTTTCAATTTTCATATTGAATTTTCAATGTTTTCCCAATTGCAAATCAATTTGTCCATCAGAAAAAATAACCGATTGACAAATCGATTTGAAATTTGGTACACATACTATTGAAGGCCATGTACAAAGTTATGCTAAAAAGTTGAAAAAATAAAAATAAAAAAAATATCATTTAAGTAAAAAAATAATAATAATAATAAATAAAAGTTCCACCATGTCGTTCAGGTATGATCCAACAAATCATTTACCTAAAATAAAAGAAAAGAAGAACATTAGCGTAGAACCGTAGAAGTGATCAGAAATTTTTCTCTTTTTCATTTTCATACTAAATTATGTCTATTTCTGATGTAATAAACAGAAATAATCATGCAGATTGAATACTTAAAGGGATCCTGGCGTTCTATAAAATTAAACCAAAAACGTAAAAATCATGAGATGGGACCATTATTCACACACATATTATATCCTTCAACCCTTCTGTAGCCTCACAAACTGGGGTTTAAAAATCTGTAAAGTAGGCAAATTTAGGAATTCATGACGTCAACATTTCCGGGTCTACAATAGAAATTGTAGTGCGGGCTGCCTACTTTACAAGTTTTCTCCCTAGTTTGCGAGAGTAATGAAAGGGTTAAGGCACAACATATGTGAATTTGTAATAGTTCTATCTCATGATTTATCATTGAGAGGAAATTTGTTTTTGGGGCCATGGAATAAAATTGTCCTAAGTTTTTTTGCCATCATTTTATGCTTAATCATTAAAAAATAATATGTTGTTTTTCATGGCTTTTGTCATGTTATGTCACCTGGTAGTTTAATTATCCTAATACAAAGTAGAAAATTTAATTGTATACAGCATGATAATAATAATAATAAATCATTTAAAGTCATAAAGTGTTACAAACCCAATTATATATTATAATATATGGTTCTCACTTTGGACTTCTTTTGGGCAATATTTTCTTGTCAATTCGAAACTATAGCAATAATAATTGTTTATATGAATATTGTACATAATTAATATTTTACGTGCAATAAGTTTTAAAATATTATCTTTACAGGCTAACATCCTATATACCTCAAATTAAATTTAGCCACATTAGAAAAATAATGAAAATCCAGTTAAAGTACCGGAAGAGTATCGACATATAGTATAAGTATTATACTATTGGTATCGATATACTATTTTTTTTTAAACATATAACAGAAATAACCATATTAATTTATACATGAAAAATGTAAATGTTTATTTTATTATATATAACTTCAGTTGAATAATTTTGACCATAGATGTTTTTATAGTGCATGAATTATTAAGTGCATTATATAATTATTAAATATTTGTCATAATTGTAATTAATATATATGGGGGAGTAAAATATTGATAACAGAGAATAATCTACAATTGTAGAATTGATAGTTTGTTTTTATGTATAGGGTGTTTATTTTGTTTTAAAGCCATAGACCACATAAAACAACACGAGTTTTTTAATGAATAAACACGAAATGGGATCCTCAAAACTGATAACAATTTTTTCCAGAATGTAAATGTAGCCCCACGAGAGAGCGTGAAAATACTGTAAAGTATGCGATTTGCGTGACTATTCATGTTTATGACGTCAGAAACATGCACAAATTAGTATGAAAATGTCATGCGGGTTGCATAAATCGAATTTTCTGATCACTGCTACGGGGCTACAGTTCGGTTTTGAGACTTATAACTTAAGTTATTTATGTAAATCCCAACAAGTTTTTGTGATATAAATGCTTAAATGCTTTTCTCTGGTCTATGCCTTAAAGTGCTGTAGTTTCTAAAATATGATATTGAATACATAGTTTATTCTTTTATAGTGATGTAAAAAATCTAATACTTAAATTTTTACCTTTTTAGTTATTATAATATAAGTAGAAGACAATATTTGGAAAGTTGCTTTTTTTTTTTTTTTAAAAATTGCAATAAATATGAAAGAATGAAATATCATTATATTTAAAAGTTAATATGCAAAAAATAATAATAATAATAAAAAAGTATCAAATATAACGATTTTCTTTTCTTTTTACAAACAGACTTTGCTGCGTGATTAAAAATTGAAATCATATTACATATTAACTTTAAACCATATTTACAACTGATAAGTAATTCATTCGCTTTTATTGCAATACAAATTGTATGCAATAGATACAATAGATGCTATTATTGTATTATACAATAATAGCACCTTTCCAGCTTTTGTTATTGTTTTCCATTTTATATAACTTATAACTTGGCATCAATTGTTTGATATTTTCATATATTTTCTGCCTTGATGCAGCTATTTTTTAAAAAAAGAAAAAAAAAGCTAAATGATGTTTTCTCTCTTCTATGGGTGTATGCGCATGACGTCATATTTAATGCGCTTGGAGGCCATACTGGAGTAGTGAGTAACATTGCTCAGCATATAGGATCAACTTCGTTTTTGGCTATTTTCTTTAGAGAATTGCTTAATGTTTTGTTACTCTTATTTTTCTCGCATACTTGAGATACTAATACTGTCTATTATCAGCATCAATTCTCTCAAAAATATTACATAGGATTTTTCAGCTGGCAAAATGAGTTATTTTCCTATGTGGCCCATGTTATTGAGTTATCCAAGATTGCGTCAACTTTAATTTTAATGCGTAGACCTTACACATGATGGGCTATCATATTTCTCTGGTAAGTTCTATTGCATAATAACGATTACCATGACACTCTCTCTAAACGATGGGTTTGAAATTTCAAAACGCTTATCATAAGTTACAATTTTTTTATTCATTTCAAAGTAATTTAATCTTGTATTCTGTCTGTCTCTCTCTCTCTCTCTCTCTCTCTCTCTCTCTCTCTCTCTCTCTCTCTCTCTCTCTCTCTCTCTCTCATTGAAACACTTAGTTCCAATTCAATTGATTTTGTATCGATCTTGATTGAATGATTCTTCATCAAGTGGTGAATTTTATATTATAAGGTAGAAATATATATATAAACGATCCTCAATTTGTAATTTATGTTATTCAGATAAAAGTATAACGTATTATATACATGAAATGATTTTTACATGATTAAAAATCTAAGCTCAAATTTTTAAAATGTTCATTAAATCCCTTTGATTAAAATTTATCATGCTAAATGTAAAATTCCCATAAAAAAAAATAAATATAAAGGCAAATTCTTAATTACTATAGAATTCATTAAAAAATTAGCGTGTCTTTTAATTTTATTAAGTGTTTATGAATAAATGAATGAATAATATACAACTATTAATTTTTAGCAAAAAAAATAAAAAATAAAAAAAAAATAAAAAAAAAAAGTGGTAGTGGTAGTGGTAGTCAAAAATCACACACTTTAGTGTAAAAATGTCAAGCTGTGTTTTGTGGAAGAAAATAAATGTAATTCCAAATTTAAGACGCAATTATCCTTTTTTGAACACGGACAAAAATAAATACATTATAATTTTGATATAGCTAATTTTTGCTCATTTTCAGCATAATTCATTTAAAATAATAATATTACATCATAATATACTCTATGCTATATTATACTTCATAATATAATATAGTAACTGTATCACAAAGACTAGATATTATATTGTATAGCATAAATACTTATTTTGTTCTAATGTTTATATGTTATAATGTATTAGTGCCTGTATATAATGACACAAATGCAGCATAAATTACGTTACCAATATACTCCCTTAAATAATTTAACTCCTTAGGTCTCTTCATAATTTTAATAACAAATTCTCCTTTCTCTGGTATTATCAAAGGTTTAGATTTTTCTTTATACATTGATTTAATCATTGAAATTAAGGGTTGTCATTATAAAAGGCTCATATATCTCTAAAAGTAAAAAGAAAAAAAAATACGAATTTTTTTCTTTTCTTTTCAATTTTAGAGATATATGAGCCTTCTATAATGACAACCCTTAAATTAAATTATCAAAAATTTTTAAATAAAATGGTTAAAGTATCAAAGGTTTAGATTTTTCTTTATAGTTGTTATGCCATTGATTTTAAAAAATGAGTTAATTTTTTTTTCTTTTCAAATTTAGAGATATATGAGCTTTTTATATAACGACAACCCTTAAATTGAATGATCAAAATTTTACAATTAAATTATTCAAATATCAACTTATAACTTGAAGGTGAACATTACACTTACACATTATTAACTTTCCCATTATGTATACTCAAGTATTGAAATACATGAAATTCTGTAATAATTTTTATATCTATAGACAAACGTATAAACCAGAGAATATATTTGGAAAGTTTAAATGCCAAATAACAGTAGAACTAATGAACTGGATAATACTATATATCCAGCACTAAATTATAGTTTAATATAGACCCAAGAATGCTTATCATATTATTATATTTGAGTTCAAAATAGAAGGGAATACGGAAATTAGATATACTATCATGAGTGGCTCAATTTTAGGAATAATGAAATAAAGCTCTCTGCTGTATAAATATAGTGTCACTCTAAAAAATGATGCATTACTTTAGTTAAAAAAATATATTTAAGAATATGACTTTTAAGTTATTATGAGTAGCTAAAATAATGCATTTTAGCAAATTATTGACATTAGCTATTTTAACTTAAAATAGCTTAAATAAACTTAAAACAACATTAGCTATATTTTCCATATAACTTGCTAAAAGGCATACTTTTAGCTGCTCCTAATAACTCCTAATAGCTCAAAGTGTGGCGCGAGCTGGAGGTTCGCCTGGACGTGTGTCGTGCTACTAATGGAGCCCATATTGAGAGACCTGAAGTAATGGTTCAAAAAAGTCTTGTCAGTACTCAGAAAGTTTGAATTTGTATGTGATTTTCAGATGGTGCAGGTGTCGCCAAAAAAAAAAAAAAAAAAAAAAAAAAAGCGATTTCTTATATTTTTTTCTTTTTTGTAGCAACATTAACAATCGTGTGATTTTATCCTCATTTTGATTGATAAATTGTTAAATTTTAAGCTTTATTTTCATAATTATAAAAAGTCTATATTACGTTAAACCTTAATTGTGTCTTTTATTAACGTCTAAACAACCGTCAAGACTTTATGGACACCCTGTATAATTAATGACTTTTACCCAAATTAGTTCATTCTGTATTGTATCATATATTTTAACCTATAAATTTACATTCCTAGTCCATGTGGATATGAAAATTTACTTTTGAAACTTTTGTGCAAACATATACCGCAGCCTGCATTGTTATTTAATACATCAAACATGGCTTCAACTTTTATATGAATGCATGCTTTCTATATATGTGATCACCAAAATGGCGTCTTTAATGTGAGTAACGATGATCTATATATAAAATATTTCAAAATTCTATTCCCTTCAATCATTAACTTGTTATATAATATGACAAGCATAACAAAATATATCATCCTTACTTTTCTTATAATATATGAATAAATATATAAAAAAGATCAATAAATAATTATAATATAATTTACATTACTTTTTTTTTCATGCATATAAAAAAATATATAAAAAAAAGTTAGAGAAGTTGATGTGAAAATAATTTCAAAATAACGACTATAGTATAGGTCCCCATAGTATTTTTTGGAGTGATCAATGGATTTGGCTATATGCCATTATCGCTACCATTATAGTCAAATCACCATAATACGTCGTCGTGGTATGGTCTCACTCGTATCACCTGTGCGTTGTATACTATATGTGGTCTGTTAGTATAATTGTTGTTCTGTGCCATAGAGGTATAACATAGAGAGAGAGAGAGAGAGAGAGAGAGAGAGAGAGAGAGAGAGAGAGAGAGAGAGAGAGAGATACAAGAGTGAATTGTCGCATTACAACAATTAACAAAATGTCACTACTTAATTTATATTGTTAAACCACTGGTTATATCTATAGGGAAATTTAATGTATATTTACAAAGAGTCAGTGAGAATGAGAGAGAGAGAGAGAGAGAGAGAGAGAGAGAGAGAGAGAGAGAGAGAGAGAGAAATACACAAAAAATCGACTGTTCATAGAAATAGATTTTTCAGTATAAAAAATTTCTGAATAAACAAGGAAAAGTATATAATACGAAAATTTTGAGGTATAAACATTAAAATAATAAGTTTTCCCTATACACAAAATAGGCTTTTTATATATATAAGATAAGGTATGTTGATTTTTTATACAATTACAATTTACTTTGGGTAAGAACTTATTTATTTTACAAGCAACAAAGGGTTTAATTTTAAATTACCTATATTATTTATTTAGGTTCTGTAGTATAGTAATTAAATATTGAACAAATAAAAAACTTATTAAATAAAGCTAAAGAAAAATACACATTCAAGTAAATTTTTATGTTGTTTTTAGTAAAATTTAAATTTAAAACAATATGTTAATGTTAATAATAAAGAAAATGAAATATAAAAAAAAAAAATATATTTTATAAGATCTCTTGACCAAAACAATGCTTCTCTGTTGATTATACGTGTAACCAATCATAATAATCAGATACACGTTGGAAAACGTTCAGTCTTGTATGTATAGTCGTTAAAGTAAAATCGTTAACGTTAACTATAACGCTAACTGGTTATTTCTATAATATAGATTTACAACGTTGCAAAAAGTAACGTTCAAGTTATATAAATATACTGTATGTAGATTAACAAAAATCGAATTTAGCATAGTGATAACTGATAAGAACTCTATTTTTTGAAAGAGATTTTTAATTTTTACTGACTAAAACAAAACAATATTAGCTGATTAGACGACTGAAATAATAAATAAAATTAACTTTTTACTTAAAATAAATGTGTAAATATAAATAAAATATTAACTGTATAAATGATTAAACTTATGAATAATCATAAAAAATACATCTGGTCTAAAAATATGTTAACGTTTTATATAGTTAATGTTCAAAGTAACGTTGTTGTTGATGACAAATTAGAGTTAACGTTATCGTTAGTTTTATATGAAATTTTAGAAATTTTAGGTAACGACTAAAAGAGTAGCTAACGTCATATAGAGGACGTTTAATTTTTTTTCTATACATCTTTAGCATTATCATATCTTGAATCAATTTTTAAGCAGAAGGTATATAGTTGAATTTTGAAGTTTTAATAATTAAAATGAAATTATGAACACCAGTAAGAATGTTACATAATTTTTAGTAATTATATTATTATTATTTACTTTAAATGTTTCACCAATACAATATAGATTTGTTATATATGAAAAATCATTTAATGCGCATAAAAAAGAAAGAAAAAAAATCTATATTTAAGTTATAAGTGTACACCATAGTACAAGTATACTTATACTTGTATAGAATTATTTTAAAAACACAATGTATAATATGTTTTAAAATATATTATTTTTAATAACTTACGCACAAATTTTTAACCAATTCCAAGCTTCCTTGTGTAAATAACAAACAAAAGCCAGTTATAATAAAAACATTTTGAAATTGATAATTAAATTAAAATTAATTAAATAAAATAACTATTTTATATAAGTTTTTAGAAATTTTCATTATATTAAATATAGAAATTAAAATATTCATATATATATATATATATATATATATATATATAACTTTACATTATACAATAATAATATAATTATTTTAAATGTATAATTATAAGTAATATTTATTTATTATATATTTATACATAAAATAAATAATAAATATTTACGTTTATTGTTATACAAACATATTTTAATTATTGAAATGGAACTTTTTTGTTCATTATTCTATACATACGTGTTTACATGAATAACAATGTATAATAATATATACAGTATGTATGAGTTGATTTTTTGGTGCATTTATATAATGGGTTGTTCGAATATTTTAATAACTATGCATATGTGTTTGTTGTTATTGCAGTATACAAAAGTAATTGAATTCATTTTCAAACATTGCAATATTTCTATTGTTTATTGTAGAGAGAGAGAGAGAGAGAGAGAGAGAGAGAGAGAGAGAGAGAGAGAGAAATTTTTTAATTTTTATTATTATTAATATATTATTATTTTTATAAATCCATTTTGTAGGAACCAAACAATTTCTATTAAGAAAGTCGTGTATGCGAATGATGTCATATTTAAAGCGCTTTGAGGCCATACTGGGGTAGTGAATAACATTGCTGAGTATAGGACAAACTTCATTTTAGGCCATTTTCTTTATAAAATCTGTTAATTTTTTGTTATTGTTATTTTTTTCACATACTGGAGATACTTATTCAACATATTTACAGCATCAATATACTCTCAAAAATATTGCATTGTGTTTTTTAACTGGCAAAATGAGTTATTTTCCTATGCCACCCATGTTATTGAGTTATCCAACACGGCGTCGACATTAACATGAATGAATAGACCCTATATAGCATTATACTAAGTTGCATTTTATTATTTGGCTATTCTTTATAAATGTGAATTTTTTAGTTGCATAATATAATGTTAAAAATAAGAACATTTTTAATATCTAATTTTGATAAAAATAAAGTGATTGTATGAGTACTTACGAATTAATATTATATATTATAACATAAATTATTTAACATATCAAGGCACACTCACATAAATATTGCATAATATATAATCATAACTCATAACAAAACAAACAAAAATTTAATACATTATACAAATAATATTGTATTCAAAATGTTTTACGATGAAAAATTAAAATTCAATCAAATTTGGGAAAATTAAATAGTTAAAAATAATAGCTGAATTGAATTGTAATACAAATGACAATCTAAATTAAAAGTAATTATTAAAAATATTTTTATAATGCAAAACAAATCTATACATTAATATGAAATTAACAAAACCTGGAGCTAGAATTAGAAAATTAGACATTTGCAAATTAAATTATATATATATATATATATATATATATATATATATATATATATATATATATATATATATATATATATATATATATATATATATATATATATATATATATATATATATATATATATAATATTTAAAGTTAACCTTTCAAGTCCACCTTAAAAAAAGTCGGAAGTAAGTCTTTTTTTTTTATGAAAAGTCGGGCATATAAAGACTTGTACTTTTTTTCTTGCTATATAAGTATACAATATGTGTTATCGTGCTACACCAATCCAAAATCCCGTCATGAAAAGTAAAGATTGTTCTATTTAATAGAAACCACAAACACGGGCTGGTCACGGCCTAAATACATAGCCCGGTATTCACCTTGACAACCTAGAGAAACCGTGGAAACATTTGTGTT